>VJMH01006021.1:0-10890 GCA_009835185.1 Aphanomyces stellatus | reverse complement strand
GGCAGCCACTTGCGCACCGGTGCGAGTTTTCGTAGCACTTGGGATTGGACGCGGTCAAAGCGGCGAGGTCCGGGAGCGGCGACATGCGCGGGTCCTTGGCGTTGAGCGACTGATAAAAGTCAATGAGCTTTAGCGACCGCGCGTTGTTGGCGACGGGGTTGAGCATGTCTTGCCAAAACGGGAGGTTCGTTTCGAGGTTGCCGGCGCCGCAGAATTCGTTGCGGTTCGTCCACGGCTTACCCGTCGCGGTGTTGGTGAGTGCCGTGATCCCGACCAAGTCGTCCAAGTTGAGGTACCCGAGCACCTTCGCGCTGAACGTGCATTGGATCCCATCGGGCTGGACGCCAAACGGGCAGAGACCGCCGGGCACTTCGGCGCGGCATGCATCCGTCTTGCCCGAGAAGCCCTTGGTGAAGCACGAGTTGGGGAACGAGAACCAGACGTTGTTGGGGTACGGGGCAAGCGGGTGGTTGGTGCGGTCTTCGCCGCCGACGCAAGGCCCAATGTTGTTTTGGCCGGCCAAGCCTGCAAACTTGTTGCAGACGTCGGGAAGGATCACGGTGCTCCCGACTTCGTAGACGGCCGTGCACTTGCCGCCGTCCAACGCAACAAAGGGGCAGTATTCAGGGTACACGCCCGTGTTGCTGTCGTACTCGGCCAACGACGCGTTCGTTTGCGCGACTTCAATGTCGTAGATCCACACGTATTGCATCTTGTTCTTGCGGTCGCAGTAGGGCTTTTGAGGCCCATCGACGATCCCTTCCGACTGCACGTACATGAGCGCGCCTTCGACGCTGGCAGTGTTGACACTGTCCATGGACGCACGCCACTTGTCTTCAAAGGTGGCGCCGAACGGAGCGACCCACTGCTTGTGGGCTTCGTCCCAGACGGGGGTACCGGCTTGGACGCGCGCTTGGATGGTGCGAACGCGGTGCATGTTCCACGCATCGGTCTGGGACACGGCGACGGCGGCGACGAGGAGGGCGGCGCTCTTGACCATGGTGATACGTATCGCAAAATGAACGATCGCCAGCGTCAGTCGGGCAGGTGAAGTTCCCTTGTATCAGACTCAATAGCTTAGCAAGGCCGACAAGTCGACAATAGCATACAAAAAATAGGTATAAAAGTGAGAGGGCAATGTTACATACTAATACAAGGTAATTCGTCAACGACGGGGTAGGGCCTGCCATGATGGCTTTCAGCGGCACAGTCTGCGGAAGGCCATGATGGAAGATATGGATCGACGAAGTGAAGGACATGAACGCATGTCCTTGGAACCGTGCATGCTCTCACTCCTGAGATGTCAAGTCCTTCGGACACCCACGTCCACAGCCTGAATGTCTCATTGAAGTTGAAGGTGATTGGCCAGGTGATAGGAATACGCCATGGAAGATATCTTGTCATGGCATCGACCACTTGGAGAGTACGAAACGCGACCCTCCTCTTTGGTCCGATAGCCATTCGCAACTGCGAACTAGAACCGACCATCTCCATTCCAATTTACTCATTCACTGGCATGAGTCCTTCAGTCTGGTGCAGCTCATCAGACACTTGGCTCGACGCACGGTCGTTGGTGGCCTTGGAATTAGTCACGGGCGCCGCGGACGATGCATTTGTTGGCGTTGACTTGGTCTCGGTCGATTTGGTGGCCGTGCGGAGGCGGTAAAACTTGGGGCCGATCATGAGTCCGACGACCATCAACTAGACACAAATGAGTGGGTGCCAACCCTGTCAACGTACCGTGCCAATGAGGAGGACGGTGGATCGAACGGTAAATGCCGTGACGGGATCAAGTTTGACAAAGTAGACAAGCGGGATGAGAAAGAGCGCGCCAAGGACGACGACGGCGGCGGCCGCAACGATCCAAATCGTTTCCTGAAAGTCGGCGTCGGCATGGCGGATCATGACAGCGACGTAGAGCCCACCAAAGAGAACGAGTGCTTTGAAGAACATGGAGAGCGCCGTGAAGATGAACGACGACGTGCGGCACGTGAGGTGGTCGACAGTGCCCACGAACTCTGTCGCATTGGCGATAGAGATGCTTGGATGGGGAAAGTCAACGGCGAGGCCGACGCCAACGACGGCCGTGTCGATGCCAACGAGGACGCCGTAAAGTTTGAGCATCTTCCCGAGGGAGACAGTGACCTTCTTCATCTGCTTGTTGCTAAAGAGGAGGTAGACGCGAAGCGACTTGACCAAGATGGCGGCAAATGGAACGGCGAACGCGAGCGACGCGAGGAGCGGTCGGACGGCGCAGAGGGTGGGCGTGGGTCGGCCAGGGAAGGCGAGGACAAAGGCACACATGATGAGGCCACCCACGAGGATGAGCATTAGGAGTGGCCACTGGGCGCGCTTGATGACGGTGCGACCACGGAAGGCAACGACGAGCCACATGCTGCAGCCAATGAGAACCATGACGAAGACGGCAAACGCTGCCATGCCGCCATAGGCCTACGCGTCCCATGAGACAGACGGCAAGGTGGACGCAAAGAGAGGTACGGGGGCTGAGAACGGGACGTAATCACATGCGACAGTCACGTTGGGCGGGAGGAGGACGCCGCCGACGCACTCGGAGCTCGCGTTGCGGTCGTGCGGCTGGGGCTGGAACCAAAAGAAGCCCACGTCGCGCGTCGATGCGTCCGTGCAGTCGGTGATGCTGTAGTTGTAGTGGCACCGCTCGCATGGAGGTTTCGTCGTGAGCCAGACCTTCCACGTGTCAAAGTTATCGACGAGCCACGGGCAGCTGCGACTCGTCATCATCGGACGCGGCAGCGTCACGACGCCGCCGTCGCACGCGTAGGGTTGGGTCACGTCGTCCGGGTCGGGTGTGACCCACGCAAACGTGATGACGCGCGTCGTTTCATTGCAGCCCGTGACGGTATAGTTGAGGTGGTCGTCGACCGTGCAGAGCATGAGCCGCGGGATCCACGTGCGCCACGTCGTCATGACATTTTGGCGGACCCAGTTGCACGCGGTGGCAAAGACCGGGTCAACGAGCGTCGGATTGTCCATGTTGGAAGCGTAATATGTGAGCAAGTTGTTCATGTCGAGCTGCGTTAGCTTCATCTTGGAGAGGAGCTTGCCTACGAAGGGATCGCTGACAAAGTCGGCCATGTAGTACTTGGTCAATGGCGTCGATGGAAAGTCAACGTCGACAGGGTTGGTTGTCGGTTGGCCGTAACTACGACACATGAGTCAATGCGAGAGCAAGACACTCAAACCCGTTCTCGCCAAACGAGTTGGTCGATGTGGACGCCTTGACCGAGTCGCCCCGTGGGAAGGCGATGCGGGCAAAGTCGCCCTTGAAGATGAACTGAATCAAATCAGGTTGGAAGCCATAGAAAATGAGTGTCCCGTTTGCGTTCATCGTGTTGATAATGTAGTCGCTGAGGCCATTCATGCCGCCGTAGCAAAAGTAGGCTGGAATGCGGTTGTTGGACACGACGGCTTCAAAGTACCCGGGGTCGTGCTGCGGATCCATCATCGCGACCAAGATGCATGTCCGATCTACGCCGTGCCATGGTGAACCTTGCACGCGACAGGTATTTGTAGCGTACTTGCAGCCTCGGCGGCCGTGCATGCATCGTTCTTCGAGCAGCCATTGCGGCAGCCAAACGTTCCATCAGGACAGACGCTGGACTGGGCGAGTTGATGCAGGTCGAGTGTGTTTTGGATCGAGAAAAAGTTGATCAAATCGTCCGACTGCATGAATTCGCGCCAAAAGTCGGCCGAATACGACCGAGCGAATGGCACTACACTCGTGTCCATCAATGTAAAACGACGAAGATCGCATACATCCGGTCGTGTTGCCTAGGAGCGCCGTGTCCACGTTGGTTTTGAGCGTGTAGAGGCCGCTTCTACACACATGCGCCATAAGACACACGAATATGGCACAAGAGTGAACACCTACTGGCCGCTGTAGCCAATGGTGGTCGCAATCGTTTCGTTGGCGAAATTGGAGAGCACGGTGGCCTTGCCCGCCGTCCACACTTCAACGTTTGCGTGGGTGGGGTAGCAGAGCCCTTGGCCCACACTCGACATGCGTTCGGCCGTGTTGATCGGGTCACTGGCTTGGAAGATAGAGACGTCGTAACCAACCTACCACCAGCGATATTCATCCTCGATGCATTTTGATGGTGACGCACCACTTCCTGGAGCAGTATGGAGAGAATCGTTGTGGAGAGTGCATGGCTGAGCCACGAGTTGAGTTCAAGTGTGATCGTGCCCACGATGGTGCCCCGGACAGCTTGGCGCCCGTCGGCAAAGACTCGCTCACCGACACCGCGGACGAGACCTGTGGGTGGTGGACACGTCGGCGAGGTCGGATCGAAGGCTCCGAGTTGCCTGGCGTCTTCGATCTGTAAACGCAATGAAGAGATGGCAGAGTCGAGAGCGTACCTTGAATCGAGGCCGCTTCAACGCGGGGCGCAAGTACGGAAATGTGTGTCGCAGGAGTGCATCGCGCGCGCTCGGGTCGATTTGATACGCCGCGGCGATCTCGGCGACCCATGCCGCGGTCAAGCACGTGCCCCGCGAGACTTGGAATGGACCTGGCATCGTCTGTGCCATCGTGACGGACACGAAAGATGCGACCTTCAACCTCTTCAATTTCGTTTTGAAACGGTCCACGGGAACACTAAAATGCAAGTTGGCCCAGCTATCTTTGGATTCATGGCAAGTTGACGATTGAATGGATCGATCGAGGCGGCCTTGTCGTACGCAAGAGCGGGGTGCAGCGCTGCCTCTTCCAACTCGCAGTACTCGCTGGTTCTAAAGTGGCACTGTGCTGGGTTGCTGAGTCACCAACACAACCTACGACATCAGCCTGCGACAAACATGGGCGCATCGTCGTCCTCTTCGTCGTCATTGTCGTCGGTCGCGTCTTCAAAAATGTTCCGCCAGACCAGTCAGTTCACTGCCTGATTCGGTGCTCTAAATCTCCCAGGCTGTTCCTGTGCAACAGTACCCCTGACGCCACGCTCTGCAAAGCTCTGTCCTATGCAGCAGCCACAAGGATCATGGAATTATCCACTGCAAGCCTGACATTCGCTGGTCGCAGCATGCCATCCAAGCAACGCCAATGACGCAGCTGGTGTTGTTGCGGTGTACGTGGTCATGTACAAATCAAAGTCAACGCAGCTGCCTCCATGAGAGCATGACCATGTGCGATTGCCAACCAAGACGAGTATGGGAGTCGATAACGAACGTGGTGGGGGCTTTTTTGCACGTGCAGATTGTACCGGCGACTTTAAAATGAGTCACAAGGAATGAACATCGCGACGTTAGAAGCAACAGTCGCCTGTGGATGTGGCTTGGGTGGTGAACAAATTTAATCGACAGAATGGAAAACCCCATTTTGACAACCTCCGTGGGCATACTTCACCCCATGAGCGAAATTACAACAGCAACACACCCAGCATACTGTGAACCGGTGTCGCCTTAGTAGGGGCTGCAGTTCGAGGACCGTGTATGTTGATGCATGGACAGCCTCGAATAGTTTTATCGTGGAAAAGGCACTCGTTGATTTTGATTTTACGCTACCTTTCAAGATTGATCTCGACGGTCGTGATTGGCTCATTTCTGAAGCGCATAAAGGAAGGCAGATTCGACGACCTATCTTTGGCCCACTCGTGATGTCGCGCCCTATCTCGATGCATTCAAACATGGGTTCTGCTTCCTGGCCTTGTCCTGATTGCGCTTGGCGACAACGTGGAGCAATGACACCCTCACGGGATATCAGCAATGTGATTGCCAATCGAAGTTCACTGGGTATCTACAACGGCCATTGGATCTCACGTGACATCACTCTGGTGCATGATGAACAACACGACTGCTTCACAGCCGCGACCGAAACGACGACAGTCCTCAAGACAATAGAATGAGGACCAAGGGCACAGTGTGGGCAACGCCACTTTGACGATGACGCACCCCTTCTTTCAATCATGACGGGTTCGAGCGTGGCTGTGGCCACATTCGTGCCGCGTCATTGCTTCACGACATCAGACGACAGGTGCGCACAAAGGAATGATGAATGATCGAAGGTTCCGAACTGCATCACGTAAATGCAGGCACTCGCGACCTTAACGAAGTCAAGCAGAGGAATGGACTTTTCGAATTCGCGCAATTCAACATCGAGCCCAACGGCGTCTATGTCGTACATACATCCCACATGCAATGTAGTTTGCACTTTGAGCGGAAGGAACGTGTGTGCTGGTCAAAAGAATCACAATCGCACTTTGTTTGCTGATCGAGCTTGCGATTGGCCCATTTGTGAAACGGACAGTCCGCTAAGTACGCCTTGGCGGAAAGGCTCCATCCGCCGTTTGATTGGGTGAGCTATGTTTGGATGAACGCCTAGCATGGCGGCGTCCCATTTTCAAGTTTGCTCCGATGGGACTGCAAACGCTACTCGTTGGGCTTGTCGCCGCCCTCCTCGCGCTCGGCAGTAGCGGGGCGACGACGACGACGACGACGACGCTTGCGCCCCTCACGGGATGTCAGCAATGTGAACTCAACGGTCAATGCAGCAAGGCCTACCGCAATACTACAGGCATCTACTGTGGCCACTGGCTATCAAGTGGTGTCACGCTGGGGTGCTGCTGTCCCACAGGGTCCAAGTGCATGACGACCAACACGGCATGCAACTGCGACACGAGTGCCATCACCGCCACGGCGAGCAGCAGTGGCGGCGTCATTGGCGGTGTCATTGGTGGCATTGTTTTCCTCATCATCATCACCATCATGTGCTTCGTCTGCAAGAAGACTTGTCAATCCATATGCTGCTGTTGTTGCCCACAGTCGCAAACGAAAGTAATGGCGAGGGCGGCGCCGGCGACTATCGTCCAAGTGCCCCAAGGAGGTATTCCAGTTGCTATGCCAGTCCAACAAGTGCCCGCCTACGCGATGCCAATGCAACAGCCACAAGGGTATCCAATGCAGCAACAAGGGTATCCAATGCAGCAACAAGGGTATCCAATGCAGCAACAAGGATATCCAATGCAGCAACAACAAGGATATCCAATGCAGCAACAAGGGTATCCAATGCAGCAACAACAAGGGTATCCGATGCAACAACCAGGCTTCCCTATGCAACAAGGATACCCGATGCAGCAGCAGCCTGTCATGATACCGGCGTATGGCGTACAAGGCGTGCCCGTCATGCAGCCTCAAGTGGTGGGCTACGTCCAGCCACAGGTGGCCGTGTACCAGAACAACAGTACGTCGGCCTTTGTTGGAGGCATGATCATGGGCGAAATGATCGCCGACAGGGGCGACGGTGGCGGTCGATTCGATGGTGGTGACGGCGGCCGATTCGACGGCGGTGGATTTGGTGACGGCGGTGGCTTTGGTGACGGCGGTGGAGGAGGGTTTGGCGGGGGTGGGGCAGATTGCGCTGGGGATTTTTAAATCAACAATGAATAGCATGCTGTGTCAAATGTCGTGGGGAGGAATGTTGATTGCTGCTTACACCAGCGTGTTCTTGGTGGCTCAAATGACCATTTTTGTCCATGAGCTGAAAGAGTCACGAAATCCAAACCGGTGATGTTGGACATTGTCGTTCTATCATAAAACGTGTCAGCTCCCCAATCTGAACTTTCCCGTTCGTCCGACACTGCATCAATACCAACGCCAGCACGACCTACGACACGGACAGACAGCACTGCTACCTCACAATTGAGTGTTAGATTGCACAGGAAGGCCACTTCTTTGGCTCAGAACATTCAACTACCACCGCTTCCTGCTGTGACGACGGGGTCGCCATGTTGTGGTATCGTCCGGCTTGAGCCAAAAAACAGAAATGGGGGAGTGCCGACTCCCACGGACAGGTTGATGCCCAAGAGGGAAACTACAAACTGTCACATCCTGGCAACATGTGGCTCGGGCCTAGTCCAATCATACGAAGGCTCTGAATCCCTTATGTCGTCAAGTATTCAAGTAACACTATGGGTGACGTCAAAGCAAGCAGACGCCAGGCGAATTGCGATAGGCTGCGCTGCTGTTGCAGTTGAGTTCACATAGCTGACAGGGGCAGTCGCAGCCTGAGCGCGAGGATAATGACCCCCCATCGCAATCACGTCAAAACGAGATCCCAACGACAGCTCGATTGTTGCCCTTCCTTGGCAAGCTGGGGTTTCAGAAATAGGCAAATCACGAGCGACGATACCATAAACGGACACGTTGGCTGAATCCTGCACGTCGTTGGGTGTCCATCAAATGGGCGAATCCATTCAAAGCCAATTCAGATCAAAGTAGGTTGGATCGATTTCTGCAGCTAGATGCCATCGATCATGCTTCTCTGCCTCCCAATACTTTTTGTCGGTTCTTGCGCGACGTCGGACGAGGCACACCCGACGACAGGCGCGCTTCATGACCTTGTCCACTGAAGGTCGTCGGACGAGGCACACCCGACGACAGGCGCGCTTCATGACCTTGTCCACTGAAGGTCGTCGAGAGGCATATTTGATCATCACCATCGATATCAACGTTAAAAGGTTATGCATCACCTCCGCCTTTGCCACCGCCTCCTTCCCCATCATCGCCCCAGCCACCCCCAAAGGACGTATCGCCAGCAACACCATACCCCCCACTCTCACCCTTGCCATTCTCGCGGCGTGGGGGCTGGTTCGCAGCCATGTCTTGCCCAAGAAGGACACCACCAACGAAGCCAGTGTTGTTGTGGGCCGATGGCAAGGTGCGAGGGTTGTAAACTTCCTCTTGACTTCGCATGGTCGACCGCGGCTGGCTTGCGTAAAGCGGCAGCGCAGGTTGCAGTGCAAGTCCGGACGTCATGGGATAGATGGCGCCTCCTGGTTGGTTTGGGACGTTGGTGTATGCTTGGTACAACGTGCCAGGAGGCATCTTGGGTGCCCGACGGCGCTTGGTGCAATACTTTCTGCAGCACCAGCATGCGCAGACGCTGACAAAGATGAAAAACGCGACAAAGCCGACGATGATGCCGATGCCCGTCGTGTTATCCAATTGCGGCGGGAGTGGCTCGCAGTTGCACGACGAATCCGAGAGGTGGCATATGGATCCCGTCGGACAGCAGCAGTCAGCAACGTTGAAGTTGGACACCCCCGCGCCACAGTAGAAGCCTTGATTGCCCCAATACTAGTGTATCGCGACTCGGTGGAGTCTTGAGGTCTTGTACGAATTGCAAGACCAAGCAGGCGCTCTTTTTTCGTCCCACCACGAGGTCAGCGGAAGATTCTATCGTCGTCGACGACCTGCGGAGGGATAATAATGAAAGTTATAATCCAATGCCCTGCGAGAGTTTCAACGTCACATCGCAGAAACTGTTTAGTTCCCCATTGCCCACGCATGTACTACCAATTGACGATAAAGTCACGTCGTTGGTAAATGATGTTGCTCTGGGAGCAGAGAGAAAGAGTCAATGGGATTTAGATATACACCAAGTCACACACGCGTCATCAATTGGAAATAGGCTTATCACAACGGGATTTGGGTCAAATCATCGACACCAGGTACAACGCCATCTCTTCTTTACAAGTAGCCACAGGCACGTCAATCGAGTTTCCCATCTTGGTTGTTGAAGGTTTTGAGCTCGAATTCTTTCCATTTTCGAAGTTCAGTTCTACGTTTGCCGCATCAAGCGGCTACACCAACGTACAACGAACGCAACCCCAATGCCTGCATTTCCACTTCAAGCACCTTCTCGAGTCTGCGACCGCCCTGTCTTATGCTTGCGTGAACTTTTTACTTGATAACACGATGTCTTGAGCCAGCCCTTGAAGCCCAACATGTCATTACGTTGTGGTCTAGGCATGTTGCGTTCCATGTCCAACTGCAGTGCTGCCATGACTGCGAGTCCACCCTTGGTCGCGCACTAGCATGGTACAAACTGCAAGTTGGATATTAATAGCCATTCCAAAGATATCCGACTGTTTCGTTTTCACCACGGATATTGGTGCCATCAAGATCAACTTGCCAATCACGTGGTGTGCCGATTGCGTCGCCAAACTTGACAAGCAGTCAACGGAGACGGCTCCGAATGAAAGAGCACATACACACGACGGCCCATTGAACCTCCCTCGGCAATTACAACGATGATGCTCCACTGCTATGACTACTGCAAGTCGTGTTGAATTGAATGTCCAAGCGATTGGGCAAGAACAAAATACTGACCTCGAATGACCGAGGGTCTTTTGTGAAATTAGCTGGCATGTTGGTTCTCCTCGGCTGTCCATCCCCACACCAACGACGGTCACGTCACGTGCGCGGCGCGGTTGGACACTCTCAAGACGTTACATTCACCGGCAGCCATGTTGCAAGTGTATTTTTGGACGACTCTGCTTTATTCACCAACAGCATCGTGGATGTCTTGCGGGGGGCGGCATGTCAGATGAGATAGCACGAGAGCCCAACGCGACCGACATCCATCCCAGCGAAAGGAGTGGAAGACCCAGTGAGCGGGCACTGCAAATCCGTTACTATGAACGTGGTCAGCGGGGTTGCACTTCTATTTTTAGACACTGCAGAACCCAACTACGCCCTACTCAATCACACTCACATTTTGGCTCTGGACAGCGTGCGTGTGTCATGGCCAACCTCACGGGGTGCCAGCTCTGTCAGCTCACGGGTCAGTGCGACGTCGCGTACAAGGGCAATCGAGGCTTCTACTGCGGCGCGGGGGTGTCCAACTTCAACGTTGCTGACTGCTGCTGTCCGACGGGATCCATATGCCACCTCTCGGATTCGTCGTGCAACTGCGAGCCACTCCCGCCGCAATTGGATAACACGACGGGCATCGGCATCATCGTCGGCTTTGTCGCGTTTTTCATCTTTGTCAGCGTCTGCGCATGCTGGTGCTGCAGAAAGTATTGCACCAAGCGCCGTCGGGCACCCAAGATGCCTCCTGGCACGTTGTAC
>VJMH01006020.1:0-18252 GCA_009835185.1 Aphanomyces stellatus | reverse complement strand
GCGATCCAAGACTTTATGAACGAAATCCGCTTGTGTGCGCGGTTGGAGCACCCCAAGATCGTCAAGTTTGTCGGGATCTCGTGGTCGACGCTGCAAGACCTGGCCGTCCTCTCCGAGTTCATGTCGAACGGCGACGTCACGGGCCTCATCCGCAAGGAACGCAAGAAGCCCGAGGGCCAACGCCTCCTCCACTGGCTCCCAACGCCCCACTTTGGCGCAACGAAAACATCGATCGCCGCCGACGTCGTCGACGCCTTGGTCTACCTCCATTCGTTCCAGCCCACAGTCATCCACCGCGATCTCAAGTCCAAGAACGTCTTGTTGAGCGAAACGTGGGAAGCCAAGCTGTCGGACTTTGGCATCTCGCGCGTCACGAGCTTGGAAGAGTCGATGACGTCCAACATTGGCACGGTCGCGTGGATTGCGCCCGAGGTGCTCACGGGTGGCCGGTACACGGAGAAGGCCGACATCTACAGCTTTGGCGTGTTGCTCTCGGAGCTGGACACGCTCCAAGTCCCATATGCCGAGATGCTGGGGAAGAGCAAAGAGAATGGCTTTTCGAACGCGCGGTTGGCCATGATGGTCAGCGAAGGCGCGCTCCAGCCGTCGTTCACGGACGGCATTCCGTCGGAATTGTTGGCGCTGGCCCGCGAATGTTTGAGCTTCAACGACACGGATCGTCCGTCGGCGATGAAGTTGTCGTACCAATTGCACAGCATCCTCAAGGACTACCACGCCAACATGGACCAAGGCGGATTTATGTAATGCCAGCATCCGATGGACGATGTAGACTATGTATAAGATGTTGACACCCTTTTTGCTCAGTATGTGGTACCCTGATTGGCAAAATGGTTGTCTTGGACGAAATGACATCCAATGATATTGGCTATAGACGCTTCCGATAGGACAATATCTTCGAACGGCGACGATTCAACGAACACACAATCTCGTTCTTTCGCTAGCAACTACACACCACTCTTGCGGTACTATAGTATTGTATACCACAAGAGTCGTGCGGGTCAAGCAAGCTATCGTCACCGACAGAATTCAACTTGTCTGATACATGTATGCAAGAACGAGGGCAACATGACAAAGATAGCCCTTCCACTTGGGTCAGCCAATAGCTACATGGCAATCTATTTTCATCGTCGCGTCGGTGTTCCGGCTCACTATTCACGCTGGTTCATCATGCGGTGGTACAGGCGTGCTCGGCGCAAATTTGTGCCCGTGTCAAGTCGACTCCTCGCATGTGTCGCTGCGATGATCGTCCTTGTGTGGGAATTTATGGGCTCGTCGGCCAACAAGCAGCTTCTTCTTGGGGTGACCACGGACCCAGCACCAACCATCAGCTACAAGAGTAGCCACATCGCGGACTTTCTCCCGACGATTGTGGCCAATCCAGGGGCGGTGCGCGCGTCTCTGGCGGCGCTGGCGCGGCCCTCGGACCCGTTCTTCCTGGCGTATCTCGACAAGGACCACCCGTCTGGCGCGCTTCAGCTCTTTGGGAATGGCTGCGTCCAAGCAGGTGATATCGACTACCTCTATAACGCAAGCTACGTACAGCCTGTGCTCCAGCGAGCCTTGGCGGGCTACGCAGACACGATCAACCTAACCAACATGTACGTGCTCGTCGACTGCAGCTATGAAGGACGCACGGAGAGCGACACGACGGTCATGAAATTGCATTTCGTCGACAAGGGCGTCACGTCGTTCACGACATTCATGTTGCAGACGCTGAGCATCACGCGACCACAAATGCAGCGACTCACGTCCGGTGGCGCGGCCATGTTTACGACCATGCCCCTCTCGGCCATGGCCGTGGACGCAATCAATCACGGGTTCTCCTTTACGCAAGACGCCGTCTACCACACAGCAATCGGGTTTACGTTTCCGTACGAACCTGACAATTTCGACGCCGTCGCACTCGATTCGGGCGTGCCCACCGAGGGCCAATGGCATGCGACCGTCGTCGCAACCAACGAAAAGTTCAAATTCGCGGGTACGACTGGCATCTTCCGCCGGTCCCCGGAAATCCAAGGCAGCTTCAACTACTTTTACTGGGACATGCCGCCTAGTCCCCTCGAGTTCGCATCAGCCATTCAATTCCAAGGTTGCAAAGTGTTCAAAGACAGCTGGGGCTGGTTTCGCTGCTTCTTGGGCGTCGGAATTGGATTCAACATTGGCATCAACACTGGTGTCGCCGTGCTGGTCATGATCAACATGTACGTGAACGACGGCGTGTTTTGGGTGCCCGACATCTACCCATCGATCCAGCGCCGCGCGACTGTCCGTGCCGCGCTTCTCCTCGCCGACTGCTTTATGAACCATTGGTGGTACCCATACCAGTGGGCAGTGAACCAAGGCAGCGTGCGGAATCACTGGGGCGGCACGACCGGGTTCAACGAAATCTCGCGCGCCGATGGCTGCATGGCCGTGCTTGCGATCACTGTCTACGCAGCCACGTCACTCGAAGTCCGAGCCGAGCTCGTCGTCGTCGTCGGCATCTACTTTGCATGCTACGAATACCGGCAAGCGTTGATCAAAGCTACAGGCGTCTACTTGGCGCGCATCACACCGTTCATCAAAGCCAACTACTTTGACAATATTTTGCCGACGCCGGGTGGCGGCGCCATGGATCTCTGGGCCTACCACGAAAACTTTGCCAACAATTATTTTCTCGTCGCCAACGAATGTACGTATTTGATTGTCGCGGCGGGGGCTGGCGTCGGCTACGTCTGCTTGCTCAAGGTCGTTGCATCGTGGCAGACTCGCCACCACTCGCACTGCCTCTCGACGCTCCGTCTCGTCAAGTGGCGCCACGTCAAACCGATCGTTAAGTACTTTGTCAAGACGCGCGGGAGCGGCAAGTTGGTCCAAGAGGTTGTTCGGGCCCATTGGAGTGTCCGGTCGACGCTGTACATGGAACTTTCGGACGAAGACACGGACAACGCGCAGCTCGAACGGTGCGCCGGCCGCATCGTCTCGCGCATCTATGGCTTTGTCGCGTACACAAAAGATTACGCATACGAAGGTGGGTCTGTCTACGTTTCGCCATCGGGCGTGTGGCTCCTCGGGTTTGTCATCGTCAACAACCAATATGTTGTCGGCATCAACCATTACATTTATGTGGTCCTGAATGCCCTGATCCAACGCACGCTTTTCAATGTCTATGGCTTTGCCTTGATGCCCGGGGATGCCCCGTCCACACGAAAGCATCGCATCGTCGCGCAAGACATTCCGCTTCGAGATGTGTGGCGCGTCTCGTTGAAAAAGCTGAGATAAGACTATGAATCCACAGTCGTCTTGATGTGTGTTGTGAACCTTGGACGAAATCGACCAACAGATTCTAGTCTGTTCTAAAGCCGTTAGTTGTCAAGAGAGGGTTAGGGTCAACGACTGTGGCAGACAGGACGCAGGAATTATGTCGAGAGGTGGTGTCCAGCTGCTTCCAAGAGATGGCGTGACCAACTCTCCCAAACATGTTGTCGTGTGAAATGCGGGAGACAGTGCCACGTCATAGACTTGGATTCAATACGAGTCTCGGTCCACGACCTCAAATCGTTGGGACGATCGTTCGAAGGTGGAAGGATCCGCGACCGTTCGATTTTCACGGGTGACGTCAGTCGACAATCGTCAACCGGCATCGGCTGCGAGATCCTCGGCATGCTCTGTCGCCGCCGCCGCGCGCACGACCGCCGTCGCCTGCTCCATGACGCTGGCCCCAATTTCGACACTTGCGCGCCGGAACGCGGCTTGCTTGGACGCGACCGTTTCCCCCGAGAGGTCGACGTGCCACACGCGTGCTTCGTCATCGATCGAGACGGCGCCGCCCGCGACTGTGACGGCATGCGGGGTCCAATGCACCATCCGACATGTCCACTCGCCGCGACTCTTTGCATGTTGACCGATCGAGTACCACACGCGGCGGTTCTTTTGGCAGCTCCACGTGTCGACGCAGTCGTCGGCCAAGACTTGCTGGGCCACGACGACCCGGTGTGACGTGACGGGGTCGACATAGTCGCCGCAGACCAAGTTGATGGTTTCGCCAAACGACGCGCGCGCGCGATGCATGCGCGTGTGGCCGTGGACTTCAGTCTACAGATGGTGAAGATGGAGGACGAGGTGCGGGATACCTCGGACGGATGCGTCGATAATCGAGGATGCGATCGTCCGGGTGGAAGAAGACCCAAGAGCGCTTGCAAGTGCACATGGCACCATTGAAAGAGGAGCGCGGACGACGGTGGCGTCGCGCCCGTCCATGGAAGCTGGAATTGCGCGCGTTGAATCGCCGTGTACATGCCGCTGTCCACTTCGTCGTCGAATGCAACTTCTATATCGTGGAATGACGACGTCGCCGCGTCCGGCGGAAATGCATGGAAGATCGCCTCCGCTTGCAGGAAGAGGCGCTGTGTGATCCACCGCTGCCCCGTCAAGCGCGTCACGGGGTCGGAACTCAGCGAGACATGCCTCCATGTCGACACATGCGGATTCGGACATGCCTGGGACACAAGGTGAGACGAACGATGGACGGACGCGGCGTGTGCGTACCTGCGGCCCACAGACATTTGCCGCGACCCATGTCTCCAAGCTGCGCAAGCGCGCGCGGTTCTTCTGGATCTGGGCACGCAACTTGGCGTTGTGCGATTCCTTGACCGCTTGGTCGTCTGCCAGCGCGATCGCGATGTCTCTCCACCCCAACGCGCCGCAAGCGCGGACTCGAGCTACCACCGTCGCGAGGGCCGCTTCGAGTTGTTGCGCTTGCATTGTAAGGATCATCTTCTCCTGGCGCCGCTCCTTTGCGTACACGCGCATCATGTCCCTGTTGTACGTCCGCCTCTTCAGCTTCTTGTCGGCGATCATAAGTAGATCCACATCCAAGTCACCCGTCGTCAACTGCGGCACCGCCGACGGCGGAGAACTGGGAGCCTGCATTTTCGAATGTGGAACACATTTCGGTTGAAAACAGCAACACGTGGAAACATTCATTCGAGACCACCTTTGAGAGTCAAGTGTTAAATTAATCGACAATATTTTTTTCAATTGTTGCAGAACTCAAGATTCATTTTTTTTACACTCACGAGTTTGTGTTGAATTAAAAGGACGAGCGAGTGCTGAAAGTGGCAAATTTTCTTGAAACAATGGCTGCAAGTACTTGAAGTATTACTTGAGAGTATTTTGAAAAGTAAAATAGCTCTTCTTTTCAGCTACTACTTTCGACCACATTTTGAGTTGTAATAAAACTCTAAATTAATTGTCCTGAATTAACTTTACACCAAATTATTACTTCACAATTTTGTGTATCATTTTTCCTGTTGATGGCGTTTTGATACTTCCATTCTTCAATGCGATTCCAAGCACAGCGCCTTCTCCGCCCAAGAAGCCGCGGTTTTGCCGCCACTCCAGCCACTGGAGCAGTTCTTCCGCTTGGATCTCCTTCGCTTCTGCTTCCATGCGCTGCAGTCCCCCCCTCCGACATCCTCTCGTCCACGTCCCTCCACCATGAGATGGAGACGCTCCGATTCGCGCTGACGGCGTTCCGCTTGCGACACGGCTTTGGGCGCGGCATCGCCGCACCCCAGCTTGGGATCCAAAAGCGCTTCGTCGCGATTCAGCTCCCGCGTCACGCACACCCGTATGTCTACCTCAACCCTGAAATCACATGGCAAAGCCCCGAGACCTTTACAATGTGGGACGACTGCATGTGCTTCCCCGACATTTTGGTTCGCGTGACCCGACACACGTCCATCTCGCTGCGCTTTCTCGACGACCATGGTGTCCTCCGTGACGAAGACGCGTTGCCGCAGGCCGAGTCGGAGCTCTTCCAACACGAACTCGACCACCTCGATGGCCGCCTTGCCGTCCATCTTGTCGATCCGCGCCCGCTCTCGGTGGCGCAACTGCTGGACGAGCACCCCACGCGCGTCGTTCGGCGGCACGACTTTGAGGCGGACAGAGCCAAGTACCAAGCGCTCGTCGATTATGTCATTTAGCAAAAAACAATCAAAATATCTTGTTTTTCAACGTATTTTCAGCCAATCCGAATATTCCTTCGGATGGTTGATGTTGTTATTCGTCGATTTCAAATCCATTCATACGTTGATTGGTCAAAATGACAACCAACCCAACCAATGGAAACACATGCATTAATATCCGATACAGTTCACCGCAAGGGCTTGAGCGCGACGCGCCAGACCTTGCCGAGATGGATTGTTTCTGGCGCGATGCGCTGCTTGTGGGTGGCCACGACATCGTCCTTCTCGAGGAGGAAGCCGTA
This sequence comes from Aphanomyces stellatus, assembly GCA_009835185.1. Classification (NCBI taxonomy): domain Eukaryota; phylum Oomycota; class Saprolegniomycetes; order Saprolegniales; family Verrucalvaceae; genus Aphanomyces; species Aphanomyces stellatus. The sequence continues at coordinate 11,978 of VJMH01006020.1, read as the reverse complement.
GATGGTGAAGACCGACTTGCGGCAGATGGCGTTGATCAGCACAAAGACATAGTCGTTGATCGCGACGACGACGCTGTTGTCGACGATGACAAACCCGAGGAGCCAGACGCCTGAGGGTGAGACGTACTCGGTCGGACCGTCGTGTAGCGTGTCAAGGGTCGGCGCAACAAAGCCGTAGCGCTGGACGCTCACGAGACCGACGCTGCGTTCAAACCGCGTGTTCTCAACGTCGTCGTCCGTGACGCCGTCGTAAAGCGATGAGCGATACGACCAATGGACGGACGCCGAGCGACCTGCCGAGGACTGTCTCAACGACCGCGTACGTGACGGCGGCGACTGGCTGCTCGTCGACTCGCCCATGATGGCGCGGCTAAACGTGGGCCAAATGCCGGGGCGGGGAGTCGACCGCGTTGTCGATGATCGACCCCAGGCCACAACATGCGCAACCTTGACCAAAACGACGTAGGCGACACCGGCGCCGGCCGAGACGAAGAGCCACGTGTACTCGTTGGCAACAACGACAAAATTCGTGCCAAAGTTTTCGTGGTAGGCCCAGAGATCCATGGCGCCACCGCCCGGCGTTGGAAAGATGTTGGCAAGGTAATCGGCCTTGGCAAACTTGTTGGCCGCGCGGAGAGCGACACCCACTTGGTTGACCACGAGGATCCGGTAGGCGTAGACAACGACGTAGAGCGCAACGACGACGGACAGGTCGACGCGGACGCGGAGCGCGAGCGCGGCCGTGCATGCACAGGCGAGCGTAATCATGAGGTTGTCGCCGCGCGAGATCTCGTTAAAGTCGATCGTGCCGCCCCAACCGCCGCGATAACTCGCTTGGATTAGCGCCCATTGGAACGGATACCACCACTGGTTGACGAGGCAGTCGGCAAGGAGGAGCGTCGCGCGGACGATCGCGCGGCGCTGAATCGATGGGTAGACATCGGGGACCCACACGACGCCGTCGTTGACGTACATGTTGACCATGACTGCCAGCGCGACGCATGTGTTGAGGCAAATGTTGAACCCAATGCCGAGGCCCAAGAAGCAACGGAACCAGCCCCAGCTGTCTTTGAACACGTGAATGTCAAAGAAGCGCGTCGCGGATGCAAACGCAAGGGGACTGGCCGGCAAGTCCCAGTAAAAGTAGTGAAAGCTGCCTTGGATCGCAGGCGCGTTGCGGTAGATACCAGTCGTGCCCGAGAAGGAAAAGCGCTCGCCGGTGGATGTGACGGTGGCTTGCCATTGGCCCGTGGGCGGCTCGAGTGCATCCACTTGAATCGGGTCGAACGGCGCAACCTCGTACGGGAACGTAAAGCCCATCGCGAGCGAGTACGTGGCAGGCTGAGAGACCGCGAGCGTCGATGTCGTCGGGTTGTACGACAGCGACGCAAGCGGCGTCGTCGTAAACATGGCGATCCCGCCCGACGACGTGAGCTGCAGCTTGGGTCGCGTGACACTGAGCACGACGAGGAGGACGGTCGTGACGCGGGTCACGCGCGTGTCGACCAAGTGAAGCTTGAGGACGGACGTGTCACTGAACGTGCGGCCGTCGTCGCTGCAGTCGACGACCGCAACGACGTCGGACGTGTTGAAGCCAGCCAGTGCGTTTTGCACGACGAGGTTCACGTAGCGACTCGAGTAGATGTAGTCGATGTCAGGGTTGGGCACAGCGCAGCCGCCCGAGAGCAGCGTCGGTTGGTTGGTCGTGGTGGCCACATCCAAGTAGGCGACAGGCATGTTGGAGCCGTTGCGTGGCGCAAGGGCTGCGAACGAGGCGGCGACGGACGTGGGGCTGTCGACGGCCGTTGCAATAAAGTCGAGGATGAGCGAGGTACCATAGACGATGGTGCTGGTTGGGGCCGTGGAGACGCCTCGAAGCACTTGTTTGTTGGCGATCGAGCCCGTAACTTCGCAGACCAAGATGTAGATGGCGGCACAGGATGCCAGCACCCGGCGGAGGAGATCCAGCGCATGGAGTCGGCGGCGCGGCGAGGGATGACGACGGGACGGCTCTTGCCGATAGCTCTGCCGTATGTACTCGAAGAGATGCATGGCGTCTCGACACACTATATGTCTAACGGATTGGCCGTTGTCGTGGGTGCCAGAAATAGACTGGCGGACTCGACGGTATTTTTGGTTGGCTAGCGGGGAACGAATGCACCAGGCCGAACCGACCCATGCCACAAACGAACAGCAAGTGCATCCAGGTTGACCGAGTGGGCAACATGTACAAGTTAACCTCATACTCTGTAGTTGCAATTCACCTCCAGAGAAAAGCAGCCATGAGATTGCGAGTTGTGCAGCCCTCCGTGCCACTTGCCGGCGTCCATCGGCGTGCAGGATCAGCGGAAATGGACGCTTCAGAGCCAGAATTATTGATGTTTGAGGATGGCTATGGTGCCCAAACCCAAGTAGACGGGATATCTCGCATGCTGTATGTATACCTCAACAGTTGTGAAAACCAAAGAGTAGTCGTGCGGCACGCAGTTCGTTCAAATGCATCGCACTGTTGCGCTGTTGCGTGTTGATCAACGAGCTATAGTAGTGCTACTATTGCGCTACTATGTGCAACAAAAGTCTTGGAAACAGGTAGTCCTGGGTTCAGACCCTGGTGAGGGAGTGCGTTTGACGTGAGTAGGCGCGAGTGGTTTGCGCAAGTGCGGAACTACGAAGTGTGTCAAGCCCCTCGTTGAGTTTGGAAACATACTTCTGTTGCGCGTTGACCAACGAGCTATAGTAGCGCTACTATAGCTCGTTGGTCAACGCGCAACACGCACCACCTTGGCACCCCTCGTTTTAACAATCGCTAGATCCAGTAGGGATAGGTTTAGTTTCTGTTCCTCCCATTTCCTTCAGTTTCGAATTTGCGTTCGATCCTTCGGAAGGAGTTGATCTATAACACGCTTGCGCTTTGCCAGAGAGAGTGCGCCTCGCTTAGTATTGTGTTTATTGGGATACACGCGTGGAAGCGCCACAAAACCTTCTTCCGTGACGCATGATATGACGGCTCGTCATCGAAGCGGATTGAGGTTGGCGCGTCAGACGGACGCTTGAGGTAATGGAACCCTGAGGGCAAACTATTAGAACCATGTTGCGCAAAGGCATTCGAGGTTACAAGCACAGGAGCATGAGTGCATTTTCGCCCGATTGTCATTAGAGCATCGATGATTGCGTTTCGAGGCAAGGCCGTCGTCGAGCGCGAACGCTGTCGTAGAGTGTCGATCGGTTGGAACAGCGATGCTTGGGGTACCGTTGTTTGAATGATCGTAAACTCTTGAGATACAAAGAACCCGGGATAAAGACGTCCAATGTAGACAAGAGGCGACGCGGCCACCGAGTGCAAAGGCCACGCCAACCACGTGCACGCGCTCGGTCAGAACGAGCGTGTAGTTTGTAGTTGGTCTCCTCAGAGATTCAGGCACCGTGGCCACCAATGAAGTTGTCGTCAAATGCGTCATTCATCGTTCTCGTGTTGTGGCGCAGTTGCCGACAACATGGTTCAACATAACATGACTATGACTAATTGGTCGCTTCAACTTGGCGTGGATTTGACAGAGGGGTTGGCGACACTCAAGGGCGGGATCGCGTCCGAGGCGTGGGGCAGACTCGACCGGACGAACGACGGCGCAATCGAGCGTCGAAGGGAACGTCATGCCCGAATAGTCAACGTCGTCAACGAGCGAGACTGCCTTTGTGTCTTCCATCGAGGATGACTCGTGTCAAAACCACGCGCTGCCTTCCGTTTCATTTATGTTGTCTATAGATAGACGTGTCCCCGCGTGGTCATTCCTTGGCTACGGCCGCCACTCGGCCACCGCATGAAGAAGAGGTCAATGCGTGCGTGGCGCCGCGTCTACTTTGAGGCAGGGCGTCTCCTCGCGAGCGGCGCCGCGCTCTTTGTCTTTTACTGCGAAGTCACGGGATCGCAAGCAACGCGCACGCTGCTCGTGGGGCTCTTGACGGCGTCGGCAGCGACCAACACATACTCGAGTCTCCAAATCACGCAACTCCTCGCCACGATCGTCAAAGACCCCACCGCCATGGCCACGACCCTACGCGCCATGGCACCATCGTCCGGCACGCCGTTCGTTGCCTATTTGGACGTGAACAGCACGACCAACCAAGTGGGCCTCCAGCCCACGGCGTGTACGACCCCGTCGGATGCCGACCGGCTCTACGAGATTGCATTTGTCCAGCCGCTCTTGGCCACGGCCCTCGGCCACTTAAACCTGAGTGAGACATTTGTGATTGTCGACTGCAGCTTTGATGGTCGCGTCAGCGCCGACGCGTCCACATTGAAAGTGTTTATCGTCGACGACCAGCTTGAAAATTTCACGAGCTTTTTCATCCAAACCGTGTCGGTGACGTTGCCAGCGCAGCACCGCACGACGACAGGCGGCGCCGCTACGATGACGACGACGCCACTCGCGTCGATGCAATTGAGCGAGGACGGCACGAGCGTCACGTCGTCCCACGTCGCCACGTACCAAGTGGCCGTTTGCTTGACGTTTCCATACGAAAACAATGCGTGGGAAGCTGTGACACTCGATGCGATTGTGCCCCCGACGGGCCAGTGGCACGCCACCGTCGATGCCACGGGCGAGTGGTTCTCGTTTGCCGGCACCGAAGGCATATACCGCGGGTCCATCGACATCCAAGCGAGCTTTGACTATTACTACTGGGCCCTTCCCGCCGATCCAATCGCGTACGCAAGTTCGATCGAGTACTTTGACGCACACGTGTTCAAAGACAGCTGGGGTTGGTTTCGCTGCTTCATTGGCCTCGGCATTAGCTTCAACATTGGCGTGAACGCGGTCGTGGCGCTCCTCGTTATGCTCAACTTGTGGCTACATGACGGTCTCGTTTGGCTCCCAGACTTGTATCCTGCCATCCAACGGCGCGCGCTCCTCCGCGCCATCCTCTTGTTGGCTGACGCGGTCATGGGCAACTGGTGGTACGCGTACCAGTATGCTGTGAACCAAGGCAATTACCGCACGGCGTTGGTCGGCACGTTGTACCTCGAAGAAACCACGCGAGACGATGGCCTCATGGTGTGCTTGGCCGCGGTGTACATCGTCGCTGATGCGTTGCGCCTCCGCCTCCAGCTCGCAGTCGTTGCGCTCGCGTACATGCTCTGCTTTTCCTATCGCCTTGAACTCGTCAATGGCATCGGCTTCTTTGCGAGCGTCTCGAACGCGTACTTGGCCGCGCGTTTTGACGAGAACCTCATCGCTGGTAACGGGGGCATGGATCTCTGGACGGCCCATGAGAACATTGAGACCAACTACACGCTCATTCTGACCGAATGTACGTGGCTGGCTGTGGCCATTGGCATCGGCGTGGCCTTTGCCCTCGGTGTCGCTGTCGTCGTGGCCATCGATAGCCGCGTCCGCGGCACCCGCCACGTCGTCGCGTCGCGCCGCCACTCGTCCGTCTCAAGCTTTGAGTTGATGACGATCTCCACGTTTCCGTTTTGTTGGCGCCACCCCACGCCGTACCCCAAGCACCACTGGTCCAATCGATCGACGCTGTACGACGAACTCTCGCCCACCGACATGGAAAACACGAGCGTCGAGCGAAGCTGTGGTCGGATTGCTGCCCAAGTCTACGGCTTTGTCGCGCCGCACAAAGATTACGAACTGCGAGACGGGACACTGTTCGTGTCTCGCTCGGGCGTGTGGCTCCTCGGGTTCGTCGTCGTGGACAACCGCTACCTCGTCGGGATTGGCCAGTACCTCTTTCTCGTCCTGAATGTCCTCGTCCAGTATCCACTCGTTCAAATCTACGCGTTTGCGCTCGACGACGACGTCGTTTCGAAGCGCAAGCAGCGACTCTTTTACTACAACCTGACGCGCCGGTCCGTGTGGCGCGTCACGCTCCGCCCGCTTCGATGACATCGACGCGTCGTCGTCGTTGCCATGGCGCTTGATGTTGCGCTGGGTAGACATCCGGGAGAACACGATGGATGAAGGGTAGCGTCGTGTGATCCACCTGATATCGTGTCAGGCGATCGGCCTCCATCCTCCAGTTCGTCAGTATGTGTTGTGTCCATGTCACGAATCTACAATCTCGATTGTTCGTTTGTTCGGTGCGAGATTGTTGGTCGCTCTTGTGCCACATAAAACGCCTTGCATTGGTGCCCACCGCCACGTGAGTCTCTGGATGACATGTCAACAGACGCGTTGCTGGCTGGCTGAGTGCTTCTGTGCTTGCTGGCTGAGTGCTTCAGTGCTGAGTACAATGTCTTGTGGCCTCTACGTCACCACTGGCCCTCAAGACTCGCCACTAGCTCGACGTGGTTAGACGCGATAGGGTGATACGACCGGCCGCTCGCAGTTTAACTTCCCGACTGCAATGCCAAAAATAGACTCGACCCACTTGTCTGCTTCGACCGCGCTCGCCGTGAATGCCATACACCGTCGAGTCCGTGCTCATCCATGGCACACGCTTGCTCTCGGCCGCGGCGGCGCTCGTCGTCATGTACATTGAATTTACAGGCTCCGCCGCGACGCGCCGTCTCCTCGTGGGCGTCTCAACGCCTCTCTTGCCAAGCAACGCCTATGACAGCCTCTACCTCCCTCTCTACCTTTCCACGCTTGTGGCATCCCAAGAGTCCATCAAGGCGATGGATGCATCGTTCCGTCGTCCTTTCGTTGCGTACTTGGACATGAACGACACGACCAACACACTGGCGTTCCAGCCATCGGCGTGCAACCAAGCGGGGCGCAGTCCTGCCGACCCGATCTACGACATTGACTACGCCCGACCTCTCCTCGACAACATCCTCGCCAACTTTCCTGCGTTTGACTGGCCATCAAACGACACGACAATCGTGGTCGACTGTTCGTTTTTCGGACGCACGATCGGCGACACAACTACCGCCAAGTTGTATCTGCTCAACGAGACGACGCTCACGACGCTGGTCGTTCAGACCATCGCCGTGTCGCGCCCGACCCAACAGCGCGTCATGGCGGCAGGGCTGGCCATGTTTACGACAACGCCGCTCTCAACGCTCGTGGTCGATGACGCTTGCGTCGTCACCGCCACCGAGGCAGCCACGTATGCAGCAGCCGTCGGGTTTGGCTTTCCGTATGAATGGGCACCGTTCGTGCCCATCACACTAGAGGCGACGGTGCCGACGGTATCGACGGAATGGATGGCCACGATGATTTCGACGGGCGAACGCATTTCGTTTGCTGGGACCATGGGCATCTACCGCATCGCGCCATCGAGTCAAGCCAACTACGACTATTACATTTGGGACATGCCACAGGACCCGCTGGCCTTTGTCGCGCACATTCAATACGCCAATGCCCACGTGCTCAAGGACGTCCATGGCTGGTTTCGCTGTTTCTTGGGTCTCGGGATTGGGTTCAACATTGCGCTTCACATGGCGGTGGCGCTCATGGTCATGGGCCGGCATGCCGTCGTGACGCGGCAGTACATTCCCTTTCCCAACGTCTACGCCGCCATCCAAAAGCGCGCGACCGCCCGCGTCGTCCTACTCGTCGCCGACTGCGTCCTCCACGACTGGTGGTACCCGTTTCAGTACGCGCTCAACCAAGGCAACGTTCGCACGGGGCTGCTCGTGGGGACCCTACCCCTCGTTGAGATGCCTCGCGCCGATGGCCTCATGCTCTGCTTGGCGTTGACGTACCTCGCGGCCGCCGCGGCGCGTGTGCGCGTCGAGCTTTTTGTCGTCGTCGCTATCTACTTGGTCGCGTTTAGCTACCGCATTGAGCTCGTGGCGCGCTATGGCGTCGCCCTCGACGCAACCAACTTGTACTTGGAAGCCAACTTTCTCGAAAATGTTCAACCGGGCAATGGCACAGGCATGGACATTTGGACGTGCCACGTGAACACGACGACCAACTTTACGTTGCTCTGGACCGAGTTCACATGGCTCGTCTTGGCCACCGCGGCCACGCTCGGCTACGTCGTGCTGGTTAAACTCTATCGCTGCCAACGTTGGCTCGGCACAGTCAAAGTCACACCAGCCGACCTCGCCACGCTCAAAGCATTGCCTGAAGCGTGGACGGTCCCGATGGCCGGGAAGCGACAAAGCAACGGCAACGGCGGCCGCCATTGGTCCATCCGATCCCGCTTGTACGATGGTGTGACCATCTTTGACACGGAAAACACCCACGTTGAACGAAGTGTTGGGCGTGTGGCCGCCGACATGGTCGGGTTTGTCACGTGGTCGGTCGACTACTGTGACCCGCCAACCAAACGAATGACGACGATACGAGTGTCCCCATGCGGCCTCTGGCTCTTGGGCTATGTCGTCGTGCACGATCGCTTCCTCGTCGGAATCAACGACCATCTCTTCCTCCTCCTGAATGTGCTCTTCCATGTCGACTACTTTCGCATCTATGGCTTCCACCTTGACAAGACAGGCACAAGCGTGTGTGCTGAAAAGACCCACGTGCACCACCACCACCTCACGTGGTCGCAAGTCCTTCATGTGTCCTTGCGGCCTCTAAGTTGACACTTTAGTGTTGGACGGATGTTGAAGTGCGATGTCGTGGTGGGTGCCACACGTGCAACTTGTTTCTGGACGAGTCGATGAGGTTGTTGTCCTGTGTGTGTACTTGCTGGTTCACTCATCTCGCGAGTAGCAAGCCCATGTATTCAGAGACAGATGGTGTCAGTAGCAAGCCCATGTATTGAGTGTATTCAGAGATAGATGGTGTCATTAACACCGCGTGGGTCAATCTGTTGTCGCAAGATGTTGCAATAATACTAGTATTTGGTACATGCACTACATAGTTTTGCTCGGTGGGTGTCAACTCACTGCTTTCGGGTATTCCGAACGAGAAACACAAGCCCCGCGAGGCGAAAGCCAATGCTCACGGCTAAGAGGTAGCCAACATCCGCGGCCAGAGTCGATTTGTTCAGACCGAGCGAGGCCAGCACTTGGTCGCCGCTCTGGAGGGTACACGTTTCACCGGCGTTGCATGGAATCACGGCAATCGTCGTCCAAAACGCACGACTCATGCCGCGGAACGCATACTTCATGGGCGAGATCGCTTCGACCCACGAGAGGTACGCTGGTGTGTTGTTGCTATTGATAAAGAGCCCGCCAAAGATCAGGAAGGGAAGGATCACGACGATTCCGAGGACGGGCGCGAGTTCGGGGGACCGCGCAATGCATGACACGAGGTAGCCAAGGCCGACGGCGGCACTGCAGACCAAAACCGTAAAGAGGTAAAAGCTCCAAAAGAGGACCCAATTGGCAGCAAATCCGACCATAAAATAAAGCGGGAGGACAAACACCATGGGGAAAAAGAGCTGGAAGCCAAGCTCGCTGATGTTTTTGGCCGCGTACCAGACCCAAATGTGGTACAATCCGCCGCGGTATTCCCGGCGCAGAATCGGCAACTCGAGTGGCACGGTGAGAAACTCGGGGTTGATCGAGCTGAAGAATTGATTTACGACAATGAAAAAGATGACGCCCGTAAAGCTTTGGACGCCCGTTTGGCTCACGTCGAGCTGCAAGTAGATGAGGCCGACGACGACCGCGATAAAGAGAGACGAGAAGACGCGAATCTGGAACGACATTTGGTCGCGGACGAGGCGGAGGACGTTGCGTTGGCAGAGCACCCAAAATTGCTCGGGCGCGCTCAGGATGGTCGTGCGTCCGTCGTTGTGAAAGGTTGGTAGGTCCAAAGTAGCGCCGCCGTTGACGGGCGACAAGGGGGGTCCCTGCACCGCCGCCGCCGCCCCATGCAGCGTCCAATTCTCGGCCAGCTGGGCCACACGGATTGCGGCGTCGGACGCCTTGTCCAACACGATAATCTGCCGCATAAAGTAGTCGGTCGGGTTCATGTACGTTGGGCACGGCAAGCCTTGGGACGCAAAGTACGGGACGGCATCCGCGGCTTTGCCGTTGTAAATCGTCCGGCCATCGCTGAGCAAGTAGAGCTGGTCAAATAGCGTAAAGAGCTCCGACGACGGTTGGTGGATCGTCGCCAGCACGGTGCGGCCATCGCGAGCCAGCTTTTGCAGTTGGAGGACGACCGACTCGGCCATAAAGCTGTCCAGGCCCGACGTTGGTTCGTCCACAAAGAGCAACGATGGATTCGTCAGAATCTCAGTTGCAAAACTCAACCGCTTGCGCTCGCCGCCAGAGATGCCACGCACGCGCTGGTTGCCAATGATCGTATCTTTGCACTTGGTCAGCCCGAGCTCGTGAATGACATGATCGACGCGCGATGTGCGCTGGGCCGTGCTAAACGTCGCGCCCATTCGAAACTTGGCTTGGAAGAGGAGGTGTTCGCGGACCGTGAGCGAATGGTAAAAGATGTCGTCTTGCATCACGTAGCTTGCAAACTTGTTCATTTGTTTGGTCCATGGACGACCATTCACGAGGACCGAGCCCGTAAACGCCGTGTTTCGGCCCGACACAATGTCGAGCAGCGATGTCTTCCCGGCACCGGATGGACCCATGAGTACAACCAGTTGACCAGACGACGCACTGCCATGGACGTCCGTGAGCACTTGCTTTTGCACGAGCTGCTTGGTCAACGTGTCTTTGACTTGGACCGACATGGAGATGGACGTCCACGAGAGCTGCATCTTGGGCACATCAAGAAGCGTCGCGAGGCCAGCGTGGGCTGCCCGCGGCGTGTCCAAGTCGACGTACGCGGGAGCTTCCAGGTCGCTGTTGTGGGTCACTTGGCGATGATCGACGGCCGAGGCGCCGCTTGGAAGCTTGGAGCTGTGCATGGCCAAAGAAAGAATGAGCCATGCGATGGCGCCGTGGGTCGAAGACGAGCGGGCACATGTTCGACAGAAAAAATGTCGAACAAATGCACGACGTCGTCGCGCTTCTCTTGTTCCATCGAATTGACAGCACGACTAAGCAAGTAATCTTCTCGGGTGTTGGTGCGCGCTGTGTGATTGCAGGACGAGCTGCCCAACAGTCGCACCGACGACGGCCACCTTCTTCTTCGACGACGGCCTAGGCAGACGAGTCGCTGAGAAGGTCGCCTTGAAATAGAGTAGATGTCCCCCTCCCCGGTGGCGTTTGGACTTTTGAAAAGGAACCGACGTGCGAAACAAACCTCTCGGCATCGCACCGACCAATATGGGTGTCGACCCGTTGAACCGAGTCTTGAGGTATTGACCAAATACACGTCGGAACTCACGACCTGCTTTCAAATTGTGATTGCCTATCCTCCCTCATCGACGCCGAGCACGACCGGCATCATCCTCAAGCGAATCCAGAGTGGATCGTCTTGTCCTAAAATGAATGTCCGAACCGCGCTTGTCGGTCGGTTCCCAAAGACTATCGCGGAATCGTGTAAGTTGTCGACTTGTCAAACCATATGCAGAGTCGATGACGTGGCAGCGTCTCGTGACGCATGTACCCCATTGGGGCCATCCACACGTGGCGGATCAAACACCAGATGAAGTTACAAACGGTAGAATTAAATATGACACTAAACACTCAGGCGTGCATGTTGGCGTGGTAGTCCTTGAGGATGCTGTGCAATTGGTACGACAACTTCATCGCCGACGGACGATCCGTGTCGTTGAAGCTCAAACATTCTCGAGCGAGCGCAAGGAGAGGCGCTGGCATATTGTCGGTAAAGGACGGCTGCAAGCTGCCTTCGCTGACCAGCATGGCCAGCCGTGCGTTTGAAAAGCCATTCTCCCGGCTCTTGCCAATCATTTCAGCGTATGGGACTTGGAGCGTGTCCAACTCCGAGAGTAAGACGCCAAAGCTGTAGATGTCGGCCTTCTCCGTGTACCGACCGCCCGTGAGCACCTCGGGCGCAATCCACGCGACCGTGCCAATGTTGGACGTCATCGACTCTTCCAAGCTCGTGACGCGCGAGATGCCAAAGTCCGACAGCTTGGCTTCCCACGTCTCGCTCAACAAGACGTTCTTGGACTTGAGATCGCGGTGGATGACTGTGGGCTGGAACGAATGGAGGTAGACCAAGGCGTCGACGACGTCGGCGGCGATCGAT
>VJMH01006019.1:0-50643 GCA_009835185.1 Aphanomyces stellatus | reverse complement strand
AAACGACTTGACTTGGACGTCCCCAGACACGCCAGAGTCGCTTTGGCCGCTGAGAATACGAACGGCGCCGCCCAAAGACTTGGACTCGCCACCCGACACTTCCACAGAGCCTCCCGTACTCGAGCTTCGGCCGCCAGCAATGTGCACACGACCACCGATGCTGGCATCAGACTCGCCTGCAGCGAGGTGGATTTCACCGCCTTGAGCGTTTACGCTTGACCCAGCTGTGGCATGGAGTGAACCAACATTATTTTCAGATGCACCGGTGCGCAAGTGTACTGAGCCAGATGTGGTTTCACCCTTGGTCGTTTCAATATTGATATCGCCCGTTGTGAGTGCTGTGTTTGTCGTGATGTTGACTGAACCACTTTCTTGCAATGATGAGCCAGAAGCAAGTTGTACATCGCCACTGATGCTGGAATCAGGGGAAACGATTCGAACAGTACCGCTTCGTGATGGACTTGACCCAGAGAATATTTCAGTGTCACCGCCACGGCTTGATGCGCCTGCGCCACCACGAAATTGTAACTTCCCACCGGTACTTCCAAGTCCCCCAGTAACAATGATATCACCGCCGATCTCTGAGCTTGTTCCTCCCACCAGAGATAAACTACCAACTTTACCTTTGGTAGTTGAGCCCGTCGCGATTGAAATGGCTCCACTTTCTTGAGCAGCAGGCATTGTAGAAAGTTCAATTTGACCGCTAGGCCCACTCGAGCTACCACCACTGACCACTCGAACACTGCCACCAATATTTCTTTCGGAGGAACCACCAAAAATCTCAGTCGCAGATCCAACGCCACGTAACGATGTGCCAGGTTGCAATACCACACGCCCGGCACTTTCGATCGCATTTCCAGTTGCCAATATTGTTGCACCGGATGCATCGCTACCGCCAGTCTTTATCAGCACGATTCCGCTTTCGACTTGATTTTCACCAGTGTAAACCTCGATCGAACCAGACGTTCTCAAACCTGCTCCCGAGGAAATATGAACACCGGATCCTTGTTGGGACGTTCCTGAGCCGCTTCGAATGCTAACACCGTCGGTATCATGTTGGATGGCACTGTCTCCCTGATGAATCTGAATTTTGCCAGCGTGGGGGCTACTTCCAGTGCGAATTGAAACGCTGCCAGTTGAAGCTTGTGCGCTCGAACCAGTTTGTACGACTAGCTCTCCGGAATCATTGGTTGAGTTTTCCGACTCGATTTGAACACTTCCAGAGTTGATCGCACCAATACCACTCTTTAACGTTAGCTGGCCACCAGCCACGCCTTGGCCAGCTCGAATGTCCACGGATCCGCCAATGCTACCTGATGCACCTTGCAAAACAATATTACCTCCCGCATGGGTGTTACTCAAAACAGAGCCGGAGCCCAAAAGCAAATCGCTGCCCGGGGCGGATGTCGAATTTGCAGCCCCAATTGAAATTTGACCTGCAACTCCAGATGCGCCAGTACCGCTCAAAATCATGACATCGCCACCTTCTGCGCCAACACCAGCTTCAACTACGATATCACCACCACGTTCAAACTTGTTTTGTCCGCCAGTAAGGTGTAGGATTCCAGAAGTTCGTTCAGTATATCCCACACCAATGTTTACATCGCCAGAAGTAACAGTGCCCATGCCTGATGACAGATCGATAGAGCCCGATATCTTGGCAGCACCAGTGTTCAAATTTGCGTCTCCTGAAATAGCCACAGCATTATTTGTTCTCAATGCCACGCCACCGGATTCTTCACCCCCGCCAGAGATCGCAATAATATTACCACCAATCTGAGACGAGCTCCCGCCTTGTAAGTGCAACGAGCCACCTGTTGCATCAGAATTTCCCTGAGCAGAAATACTGGCACCAATTGAGCCCCCTTGGAGCACAGCGTCACCACCCAATCTGGTGGAGTCGCCACCGACAATTCTCACACGCCCACCGAAATCGCCACGACCACCACGAATAGATGTATCACCACCAGTCAGACCTGCACCAGATATCATTTCAAGCGCGCCGCCTTGTTTGTCACCACGGCCAACTTCAAAACGAATATCACCAGAGACACTTTCGCTCACTCCAGTAGAAGCAAGAATATCACCCGATGCTTCCGCCATAGCAGTCGACCCAGTATGAAGCTTGATCGATCCTGAGAGAGCGTTTTCGGAGTTTCCCGTTTCAACAACAACAGTACCCGACGATTTCGGTCCATTTGGTGTTCGAAGCGTGATCTGTCCACTAGAAGCACCGCTGATCCCACTGATCAAATTTACCGAGCCATCTTGGCCAGCAATCAAGTCAACATCTCGTTGCATTTCAAGGCGTGCGCCATCAATGCTCTTGACCTCAACTTGGGCATTTGAGAGTACTCTGACGTTGGTATTGGCGTGGACGGAGAATTCATTGGCTGTTTGAAGGCTTAATTTACCACTGTCACTGTCAATTTTAATGGCGCCGCCGGCCTTGGTAGCCACTTCAACGGACCCTCCTCGTCCGTTTTCAGATAATGCTGCAAGAAGGGACACGTTTCCGCTCTGATCAAATCCACTTCCACTCTCAATCACAACGGAGCCTCCACTTTGAGTCAAAGATGTCCCGGCACGAATTGTAGCAGAACCACCTTGCCCACGCGCACTTGACCCAGCGAAAACGTTGACTTCACCACCGTCGTGAGTAATTGCTTCACCGGCACCAAAGGAAAGCTGTCCGCCTTCACCACTTGAACTCGAACCAACTTGCACGGAGATTGCACCTGCCGTTGAAGCATCGCTCGTCGATACTTCCAACGAGCCTGATTGGGCAGCCGCGTTCGACCCTTGGGAAGCTCCAGCAGTTTGAATTTGAATTTTGCCGCCTGCACCGTGTGCACTTTGGCCGCTGGATAACAAAATGGAGCCACCGGTTTGGGTGCTTGAAGCACCCCCCACGAGACGAATCTCTCCACTTGTACGGTGAGACGGTCCCACCGACATTTCAATGTCGCCACTTTGCTCGCCATCGCCACTTAGCACTTTAATAGAGCCAGATGCTGCGGCGCTTGATCCACTGCCAATAACAACGTCGCCACTGGAAGACGACTTTCCTGATTGAACAATCAGACGTCCAGACATTTCTGTACTAGCGCCGGATTGAACGACTGTGGACCCACTTACAGCAGAGGCATCCGACCCAATGGTGAGAGATCCGCTTTGCTGCTCACCAGTTCCCGAAGTCAGTGCGATGGCACCTCCGCTCAATGTGCCGCGTCCTCCAACAATTTTCACGTGACCACCTTCATTCGGGCTTGTGCCACCAACAATCGAAACTTCACCTCCGTATTCGTTGTTATCGCCACCAACAAGAGATACACGGCCACCACTACTACGGGACCGTCCACCAATCAGCTGAACTTCACCGCCGTAACTTCCTTCGCCGGCAGACAACAAGACAGCACCGCCAACACCAGTTGGGTTTGAACTTCCAATGACTTCTACCGTTGATGCTACTTTGACAGTGGAGGCCCCAGCAATTAAGCGGACATCCCCTGACGCAGCACTTGTGCTAGAACCAGTTGAAATGGTTACTGAACCACTCGGGGCATTTGCAGTTCCAGAGGCCAAACGGATATTGCCAGATTTGGTGCTATGCGATGCACCTGTGGCAACATCAACATCGCCAGATAGCTCAGTTTGGGAGTGCGACGAAATTACGACATGACCCTCTCCTCCAGACGAGACATGAAGGTTGCCTGTTGTTGTAGCGTCTCCTGCTACTAACGAGACCGTGTCATTTACCATCGAGAGTCGACCAGTGGCACCAGCATCAACAGTAATCACTCCTTTGGTTTCTGTGCTGGATCCAGATGCCAGGGAAATCGCGCCTGGGCGAGAGGCTTGGCCACTTGCTATCTCAACTTTCCCGGAATATCCATTGCTTCCAGGCGTTGTCAATGTAATTTTGCCACTCTCTTCTGTAGATGCCCCCGAAGCTAGGGCAATCGATCCACCTTTGGCAATTGAAGATTCGCCCACAGAGACGTTTATATTTCCACCACCAATTTCCACGTTGTCCTTTGATGTCAAAAGCATACGATTATCGCTGGCGATGACAACGGAGTCGCTGGCGACGGCAAACATGTTTGCCTCCAATTCAACTGAACCAGTTGAACCATTAGAAATCAAATGAATACTTCCAGACGACTTGGCTCCTGTGCCACTTGAGAGCACGATTCCACCGGAATTGTCGGCGGCACCAGTGGCAATTACGACGGAGCCAGAATCCACACCACTTCCACTTGCAACAGTGACAGTTCCACTTGTTCCTTCCGCCGTGGACGATGAAACGGCAACATGGCCGCTGCTTGACTTGCTTTGTCCACTGAAAAGTAACAAGTCACCGCCTGTCGTGTCGCTATTGCCTGCCTGAATTTGAACCGAACCTCCACGGCTAAACCCAGATCCTGCGCTCATCAACAAGGCACCACCTTGGCCTGAACTGTTTCCAGAATTGAGTTGAATGTCGGCACCAACGTTCGACGTTGACGAACCAACTTGCAATTCAATACCTTCAGTGTATTCAGATGAACTTGTCGCTAAACGGATCATGCCTTGACGGCCCGCGACAACAGAGATTGAACCGCTTTGAGAAGTCGATGGATACAATGTTGTCAAAGTCAAGTTGCCTGTGGATGATGCACCAATACCACTGCTGATAACTACCGCACCACCGGTTTGGGACGAGGTTCCACCGGATACAAGGATATCGCCACCAACAATTGCGGAGGAGCTTCCGCCTGCATCTAAGACTAAACTACCGCCGGTTTGAGCTCCAGCTCCACCGGACACTGATGTTGTTCCACCGAATTGACCATGGCCAGCTTGAATGTCGACTTGGCCACCTACGACGTTGCCACTTCCAGACAATAAATGTAGTTTTCCGCCACTGGGTTGATCGCTACCAGCTTGAGCAACAATATCTCCACCGCCGTTGGCAAGTATATGAATCGAACCACTGGAGGCTGCACTTCCAGTGGTCAAAACGATCGAACCAGATGTAGTTTTAGCGTCTCCAGTTGTCAAAGCAAGGTCACCAGACGCTTCAGTTGCAGTTTGCGTTCCAATAGCAATAGGGCCGGAAGCTACTCCAGATTCAGTCTGAATGGCAACTCGCCCGCTTGAGCGAGCACTATATCCGCTTGAGATTAGTACTTCGCCGGCTTCTTGTGCTGAGTCCCCGCTGCGGAGTTCAAGTTTTCCTCCCCCTTGAGCGCCAGAACCCGACTGCACTGACAAGTGGCCACCAATGGACGATATACTTTCGCCAGCCCGAAGCGTCAAACTTCCTGGCGTGCCATTGTCTGTCGCACCAGATTGCACGGTAATTGACCCAGCTTCACTCGATTGAGAGTTGCCAGTAGCCAATCGAAATTCTCCAGACGCATCACCAGTACCAGTGGTCAAAGACACGGCCCCCGATTGACGCGATGAATTCTTGGATTGAATGTCAACTGCACCAGAGATGAGTCCAGAACCACTTGCGAGGACAACACGGCCACCAACTGATTTGGATGAGCCACCGCCAACGAGACGAACGTCGCCTGGTTGAATACCATCGGATCCACCTGACAAGGACACTGACCCTGATGTTCCATCCAAGCGCAGCGCAGCGCTCGATGCTTGAGCTCCACTGGAAATGGTCACATTGCTGGCTTCGCCAGAGTTCAAAACGAGAGCTCCGTGGCGACCGCTCGCGACGGCCACATTGCCGATAGCACGGTTGGCAGCGATGCTAACATGGCCAGCTCCATTGAGCTCGACCGATCCGCCAAGAGAATCTTGTTTCGCCACACCAGTCTCCAATCGCAAACTTCCACTGGCTCCAGCCAAGTTAGATCCAGTTGTCAAGCGCATTGAACCAGATGCGGCTTGTCCCGACGCGGTATCAATGACAACGGAGCCACCCGCAGCTGTGGAACTCGCGCCAGTAGTCAAGCTGACGTCACCACCGTTACCATTGTTGAGTGCTCGTCCGGCGCTCAAACGCAGTGGAGCGCCAAAGTCGGATTCACCCACCGCAATACTAATTTCGCCGTCCACACTGTTCCGTCCCGTCGCGAGCGAGAGTTTTCCATTATCCGTGCCAATCGTCATGGAATGAGTTGCACTCAACGACACATCCTTTCCAAGGACATTCATGGCCTCGGATGAACGAATTGTGGTTGTAGATTCGGCGACAAGGTCAATCGCATCGGCATCAGCTTTGAAGTTGCCCGATTCACCTGTTGCCGAGCGGCCACTTGACAAACGGATAGATCCACCAGCCTTTTTCTCATTGTTGCCAGCCGCAATCGTAACATCACCGGCTTCACCAATGGTTGCTGATCCAGCGTCTAACACGACATGTCCTCCTTGCTCGACACCAGATCCACTCGACAATCGGATCGAACCGCCTTCCGAGGTTGACTTGCCGCTTGCAATCAACACATGGCTCGGCATTGCCATTCCAGAAGCTTGAAGGGTCAACGAACCATGTGTACTTTCAACTTGAACTTGGCCGCCAAATACGTCAATGGCGCCGGTTGAGCTTGAACCGGCACCACCGAGCAAAGATACACGGCCTCCCACAAGTGGAGATTCGCCGCCAGTCAAACGAAGCTCGCCTCCATTGGAGACGCCTGATGCACCGGCGCTGACAATCACACTTCCTGATTCAGAGCCGGTGCTCATACCAGCTCCAAGTCGAATATCGCCGGAGCGTTCCCCAGTGCCCGTTATTAATTCAACCGACCCAGCTTTCGTGCTCGAATCGCCCGAGGAAATTGAAACCGTTCCACTCCCCGCAGATCCATTTTGGGACATCATGTAGACATCGCCGCTGGAAGCCTTGGCAGAGCTGCCCGATTGAAAGCGAAGGGTCGCGCCAGCATCAGATGAACTGGCCCCTCCAGCAATCGAAACTTCCCCAGCTTGAGCAGCATCTCCGGATGAAACCAACGTTTGTCCCGAGCGCATTTGCCCGTGGCCGCTAGCAATAACGACATCACCTCCAATCGCATTCGCGACATCGCCATTCGTTAGTACTTGGCCACCAAAAATACCAATTTTTCCAGAAGCACCGGCAAACAATTCCACGTCACCATCAACAGCATTGGGGCTTTGACCACCATGCAGTTGAATCGATCGCCCAGCACCAACGAGGACATCTTGATTCCGACCAGAGTTGATGTGGACTTGTCCACCACTGGAAACATCAATATTGGATTCGCTACCAGTCGTTTTGACACGCACATGGCCACCAGAAGACGTTTGATCTGATTCAATAGCAATATCACCCGAGCGACCACCACTTGATCGCAATTTAAGTTGAATCGAGCCAGTTTGGCTGGACGACGCAGCCGTTTCGACGACGATGTCGCCCGACGATGAAGCACCAGTGCCACTCTTCAGCAAGAGATCGCCTCCAATTTCTGCCGCAGAGCCTGCTTCAATGGAAACAAAGGCACCGCTTTCGGTACTTTGGCCTGGCATCAATGAGATACTTCCAGCGTGGGTCGAGGCACCCGTTGACACAGCAATACGCCCAGAGTTTAGTTTCGCATCGCCTGTTTCAAGTTGGATGTCACCACTGTCGCCATGCTTAGAAGCACTGGTGAGAGCACGAATATCACCCGACTTGGCGGCACCATGGCCACTCGACAATAAAACTGATCCAATTCCACCTTGGCCAACTTCAATTCGACCACCCTCGAGAAGTCCGTCTTTCGAAGTGAGGCCGCCCGCTGACAACACAACCGAACCACCGTGGGGTCGATCGTCCCCGCCAAAAATGACCACGGAATCTTGGCCCAACACGCGAATAGCTTCGCTTTCAAGAGCCATCGTAGTCTGAGCACCCATGTTCAATGCATTTGCCTTCATGGAGAGCAGAGCATTCGTGTCAACAAATACGCTGCCGTGGGCACCGTGCGCACTGTGCCCCCCATGAATGGAGACAGAACCTCCGTCGCTTAGACCTTCACCGCCTGCAAGGTGCAATGGCCCGCCAGTGCCACTCGACGACGCGCCTCCTTCAATGGTGACAACACCGCCCTTGGCACCACTCGTAGACAATGGGGAAATCTCGATCGATCCGGCGTCGTTCGTGCTTGCACCCGTGTGAAGCTTCAATGCGCCACTTGTGCCAGACACTTCACGACCCGTTTGAATGAGGATGGAGCCACTTGCTTGAGTTCCACCAGATTGCAACGTGACATTCGAGTCCAACACCAATGCCGCCTCTTGTCCGTCCATACCACCTTGGTGCAACTGAATCGAGCCTGTGGTTGGAGCCAAACCCGTTTCAAGCACAATCGACCCGCTTGTTGTATGACTCTGTGCAGTCGAGAGTGCAAGAGTTCCCGACACTGCGCTGCCATGGCCAGACGTAATTGCCACATGACCACCATCGCGAGCACTTGACGATCCACCAGCAATTTGGACTATACCACCATGTTGGCCCGTGGAATCGCCTCCGTGGAGGTGAAGTGCACCAACGTCATGTGAGGAATCCCCCGAGCGTACGCTAACGGATCCCGACCCGAGGCTTGATTCACCAGTTGAAATATCGATGTGACCACTCGTCGGTGCGACTGCAGTCGACAGAACCATCGATCCGCTGGCAGCACCTCGACCCGTTGCAACACGCACGTGGCCACCTTCAGTAGCAGCGTGTCCTGCATCCACATGAATAAACCCTGCCTTGTGCTGTCCAGCACCGACAGCCAGAGCGATTGAACCCGCTTCGTTGCCGTCACCGGTTTGAATGAGGATGGCCCCAGAATGTGAAACTGTGGACTCGCCCGAGCGGAGCAAAATATCACCTGAAGCTCGCGTCGAGTCGTCCTTGGTCGTAATTGCAACGTGGGCCGTCGATGTTTCCCGATCAGGCCCAACGTTGAAGCGTCGATGGAGAGCTTGCATAGCAGCCAAGAGATCGATTGTCATCAAATTCTGGTTCACTTCGTGGAATTCACCCAACGAAATGTTCTTCTCGGGAAAGTCGTAGTGCGATGTGTGAATGTATTCGGGGAAGTTTTCGGCAACTTGCTGCGCAATCACCCCGCGGACTACGTCGTCGCGGACGTGGCCAATGGATTTCCACATCTCACTGAATCGGTATTGCTTGACCTCCAACGTTTGGATGCGTTGCAAAATGTCATTCTCATCCACGTCTTCGATGTCCGTTTTGATACGACGATCGGACGGAGTCGTCGTGGTCGGGAACGACGCTGGGACGTGACTGATCATCTTGGACGATTGAATACGGAAAACCACATTGCCCGTTGCAGATGACTGAGCATGACTCCACGTAAACTCGCCCGTGTTGAGCGTACTGTTGACGGCGTTGCCGCCAAACAAGTTGAGCGCAGCAGAGGCGGAAGTGTTCATGGTCACCGCGCCGTCCGATCCGACTTGAACAAACGCGTCGGTTCCCGATGCACCCGCCATGGTGACCCTCCCAGCCGTGGTTCCACTGCCAGGAACCAAAGCGATGCTGCCACCAGCATCAGTCGAGCTCGTACCAGCAATCAAAGTGATGGCACCGCTGGCTGTGCTGGAGTCACCCGTACCCAGCAAAAGCGATCCACTCGTTGCTTTAGATCCAGTGCCAGTTGTCACATCAATGTCGCCACTTGAGGAGCCAACACCAGTCTCTACCGACAAGATGCCGCTATTCCCGGCCGATGAAGTTGCCGTTTGAACTGTGACTTGGCCACTAGATCCTGTCAGTGGGCTTCCACTCGTAATCTTCAATGGTCCAGAGTATGCACCGACTCCGGAGCTCATTGTCAATGCTCCTCCCACGCCACTTGTTGACGAACCACCTTGAACAGACGCGGCGCCGCCATCTTGGGTAGGGCTAATGCCACCACTTATGGAAACGGTTGACCCCACGGCCGAGCTTTGCCCAGCACTGATCTGAACTGCACCAGCAGAGCCCACCGAGGCAGCACCAGATGCAATCGTCACCGCTCCTGTGGCCGTTCCACTGGAGTCACCCGACGCGATGCTGACAGCACCAGTAGAACCAGTAGCGGAGGACGACGACGTTGATCCAAACGATGCAGATCCAGACGTTGTACCAGAACCGGATTGGACGATAACACTGCCGCCACCTGAACTTGTCGAAGCGCCACCTTGAACAATGACAGAAGCTCCAGCGGCTGTTGTCGCACTGCCAGCAGACATGAAAACCATGCCCACAGCTCCAGTGGTCGAGTCACCAGACGCAATGGAAACAGAGCCACTGTCAACTTTGCTGGCAGTACCAGATGAAACAACCACTGCACCAGAATTGCCGGCCGAAGACAGGCTGGATGCAACTGTGATGCTGCCCGAATTTGTGGTGCCATCACCTGAGAGAATGGACACTTGACCTCCAGCGCCCGCTCCACTGACGCCGGCACTTACCAAAACGTCTCCTCCAACGCCTCCATGACTTGAACCAGACGACATCGTGATCGCTCCAGCGGTTGTAGTCGAAGCCCCACCAGACAAAATTCGAATGGCTCCAGACGATCCCGTCGAGGCAGCACCAGTCGAAATGACGACAGAGCCGGAGGAAAAGGCATCGGGGGAGCCAAGGATGACACTACCGCTTGACGCACTTCCGCTTCCGCCAGATGACAGCGACAAGAGTCCTCCGGCAGTCGCACCAGAAGCCATACCAGCTGAAAGCGTCATGTTTCCGCCAACGACGGCGGTTCCAACGGACAATTGCATATTGCCGCTTGTGCCAGTAGTCGACGTTCCAGTGCTGATAGAAACACCGCCGGCGGCTGCAGAGATAGAATTGCCACTGGAAATTGAAATTGCCCCGGTGCCCTTTGCCGAAGCAGTCTGAATCGCGACCGATCCAGACGCCGTTGCACCGCCAGCACTGCCAATTTGAACGTTGCCACCCGTGCCAGACGTAGAATTGCCACTTGCAAGTGTCAACGTGGTGCCAACAGCAGCTCCACTGGAGCCAACGCCAATTGTAATTGGACCACTTGACGTTGCCGATGAGCCAGTCGACAAAGCAATGCCACCCGACGCACCGGTCGTGCCGCTCCCAGTCGTCAACTGAATGCCACCGCTCAAGGCGGCATCCGGTGTGGAAAGTCCAATGGTACCGCTTGTGTGGGTTGCACCAGCGTTACCTCCAGACACAATCTTAACAGATCCACTCTGGGCGTCGGCAAACGTGTTTCCAGCTGCGATCGAGACGCTACCTCCCGTGGCGCTGGCAGCATCACCAACAAAGATTGAAATAGATCCACTGGATGTCGCTGCACCAGTGTTCAACACCAATTGACCGGAATTTGACGTGCCATCGCCAGTCGCGATGCTAACATCCCCTGACACGGGACTGGCAATCGTGCCAACGGCAATGCCTCCAGACGAAGACGTCGAGCTTGGTCCAGAAAAAACTGAAACGGGGCCACCAGCACCTCCTGATGACGTTCCACCAAGCACTCGAAGGGCACCAGACGCGCCAGTGGTAGTGGAGCCAACAGATAGTGTAATGGACCCGCCGTCTGCCGCACTTGTTGAGGTGCCCGTGCCGATCAAGACGGATCCGGTCATTTCTGCACTCGCGGCGCCAGTTTGAAAGCTGAGAGTTCCTGATGCGCCAGTCGTTCCACCTTTCGCAGTTTGCAATTGAATGTCGCCGCTGGTGGTCGTGGAGCCCAATCCAGAAGTCAACGAAATCGACCCCCCGGTGGCACCGGTGTTGCTGCCAGCCACCAACGAAATACCGCCACCAAACGTCTGGCTCGCACCAACGGCAACACTAATATTGCCTGCAGCGGCATGTGTCGAGGTCCCCGTTGAGATAGCAATATCTCCAGCCGCATCCAGCGCATTGCCAGACGCCAACGTAACGCTTCCACTTTTACCAGCAGTGGTGGACGCTGCGGATTGCATGGCCAAGGCACCACTGGAAAACGATGCACTTGTCGTTGCACCAGACGTAATTTGAACGATGCCGCCAGCATTTGAGGCACTTGTTCCACCAGAAATGGAAGCTGAGCCACCATAACCAGAGCCTAAACTTGTACCGGCAGTTGCAACCAAGTTGCCACCCGAACCAGATGCGGCAGTGCCAGCTGAAATGACCATCATACCTCCACTGCCCGTGGCGCCAGTAGCAGAGCCACTTTGAACGAAAAAATCACCTGCGTCTGAACCGGCCGATTCGCCCACTTGGAACGTCATGCCCCCACCAGTGCTTGCAGAGGAACCACTGACGATTGTGACCGGACCAGCACCACCAGAGGTCGAGCCGCCCGAGCTCAACGTAATCGCTCCGCCACTGGATGAGCCGACAGCTGTCGAAAGGGTCAAAGCGCCGCTGGCACCGGCAGATGCAGATCCCGAGGCAAGCGTGACGGCACCACCAGTATTGGATGTAGAGCTGCCAGCCGACATGGCCAGACTGCCTCCAGCTGCATTGGAGCTGGTACCAACACCAATGGCAATGTTGCCACTGCTTGCTGATGTACTTGTTGCCAGCTTCAGATCGCCAGAGCCACTCGTAGATGTTCCGGTGCTGAGAGCGATATTGCCAGAATTGGCCCCCGCGGCGGTACTCAGAGTCACGCTGCCAGTCGTGGGGCTGCCACCCCCAGTGGTCATAATGATGGAGCCACCAACACTGCCTGACGTGCCCGCTGACATGGAAATATTGCCGCCATATTGACTGGTCGCCGTTGTCGCGCCAACTGCCAACACGATATTCCCAGCGCCAGCGGCAGACGTTCCCGTGGACAAAATCAATTGACCTGCAGCACCAGTTGTAGCGCTTCCAGACGACACCGCCACGTTGCCACTCAAAACCCCACCTGCCGAAGCAACAACAACATTGCCAGAGAGCAACTTGCCAACGCCCGAATTAATCGTGACATTGCCACCATTTTGATTTGTCGACGAGCCTCCTGCCACCACAACATTGCCTGGCGTGGCTGAACTCTGGCCAGCGACGATGGTAACACCACCTCCGCTACCAGCAGTGGCGTCGCCCGAGCTAATAGTCACAGAACCAGACGCCGCTGCCGAGACACCAGATGCCAACAAGATAGACCCCGTTGTACCAGACGATGCAGATGCTGCTGTCGAGACGGTAATTTGGCCCGTAGCTTTGCTGGCTGCGGCACTGCCAGAAGTCAATACAATGCTTCCGCCGGTCGTGCCAGTCGACGCACCCGCCGTGAGCGCAATTGCCGCACCCACGGTTGAGGAATTGCCCGGCGACAATGAAATAGATCCAGCTTGGCTCAAAGTCGACGTGCCAGTGGACAAATTAATTTGGCCAGTGCTTTGACCAGCACCCGTTGCCCCACCGGTGGCGATGCTAAAATCGCCCGAGTTACTCGTGGCACTGCCACTGGCGGTGGCCAATGAAACGCCACCAGACGGGCCAGACGTACTCGTGCCAGAGATCAATTGGATGTTGCCGCCACTGGTTCCAGTTTTCTTGCTGTTGGCAGCAGCCAACGTCATGTTGCCACCAAAGTCGCCTGTTCCAGTGCTCAGCGTCAGGGAGCCACCGCTTCCAGTGGCTGCAGCGCCGCCTTTCAAAACCAAGGTTCCCACAACGCCATTCGACACACCACCAGTACTGAGGACTAGTCCACCACTGTTCCCCGTGGTTGTGGCGTCGGCACTTGCAAGAAGTACGTTGCCCGTGGCTGTACCGGCAGCAGATGACGTGCTAAGGCCAGATGTGATGGTCACAAGACCACCTGACGCGGCAGCACCAGCAGACACGGTAATATTGGCTCCAATTGACGCAGTGCTACTCGTGCCAGCAGATACAACCACGGATCCAGCAGTTGGGCCACCTCCAGACACTATCGAGACAGAACCAGCCGTGCCAGTCGAAGCAGTACCCGTCATGAGTGACAATCGGCCACTTGAAACACCGGCAGTCGATCCGATGTGCACAAATCCAGTCGTACCAGATGTGCTCGCGCCACTGACGAGACGAATGGCACCACCTGTACCTGTCGAACTTGTTCCACCCGTCAAACCCACGGTACCAGAAGCATACGCGCCACCTCCACTGCCACTGCCACCCAAGAGAGTCACGTTTCCACCGAGCGACGTCGACTTGGTGGCAGCACCGGCTGTCAACGACACCGCCCCACCGTTGACCGAATCTTGTGTCGTGGCGCCACTCGTGAGTGAAATTGAGCCACCAACGTCTCTCGAGTTGTCGCCCACAGAGAGCGCAATATTGCCCCCCGAATAACCAGCTCCCGAGGTGATGCTCACAGCGCCAACCGCACCGCTTGTCGAAGAACCAGTGAAAACGACGACACTTCCTGTTGGGCCGGCGTTGCCATTGGATGCCAACATGACCATACCGCTGCTGGACGCCGACGTGCCGCCTCCAGTTGTCATCAAAATTGATCCGCCGTCGTTGCCAACAGCAGCCGAATCGCCGCTGTACATTTCAATGTTGCCGCCTTGGCCGCCACTGCCGCTTGAGAGTGAAATTTTGCCAGCTGTGCCACCATTGGCGGCGCCACCAGTTGCAATGTTGAGTGGCCCTGTCGAACCGGCCGTGGACTGGCCAGTTTGAACAGTGACCATGCCTGACATTGCCGAGGAAGAGGAGCCAGACGACGCCGACATCAACACGACATTACCACTGGTCGAAACGGAGCTTGTTCCGGACGCAAACACGAGGTTGCCGCCGGTTTGCGTCGTCGATGCGCCAGCATCAATGTCAACCATACCGCCAGCCAATTGACTCGAGCCAACCCCCATAACCAGTTGGCCAGCAGACGCAGTCGTGGAGACACCGGTGGCAATCGAAACGTTGCCCGACCCCGACACGGACGTGCCCGAGGAAAATACAATCGAGCCAGACGAGCCAGCCGTGGTAGCGTTCGACGTTCGAATGAAGAGGCTGCCACTGCCTTGGGTGCTGCTTTGACCCGTTTGGAGCGTCATGTTTCCACCAGACTGAGACGCTGCGCTCGTGTCACCCGCACGCAACTTCAATTGACCACCTGACGACGTGGAGCTCACGCCGACACTCACAAGAATGTCTCCCGCAGCGCCACCTTTGGCAGCGCCGGTCGAGAGCAAGAGGATACCAGACGCGCCTTGTTGGGACGCCCCCGAAAAGATCGTGACGTTGCCGCTGACGCCGCTGGCACCAGAGTCTGCCGACATAATGTTGATGCTGCCGCTCGTGGTTGCGCCCGAGGAGCCAGACACAATGTTCACTCGTCCACCGACGTTAGTCTGAGACGGACCACCTGTAATGTTCATGTCCGATCCGAGTCCGCTTTCTGAGATGCCCAAATTCATCAAAATCGTGCCCACAGTGCCCGTCTTCGAGCCTCCCGTCGAGAGGTTAATGTTGCCAGAATTGCCACCCGTCGCGTAACCTGTCGCAATTGTGTTGTTGCCGCTGGCACCCAGCGGACCAGACGCAGCCGTCGCAATTGTCACGGCTCCGCTGGTCGTTGCACTCGAGGCGCCACTTGTGAGGGTCAAAACACCGCCAGTATAACCCGTGTTCACACCACCGGCAATCGTAACGGACCCGCCGCCAAGGGCGCTGCTGGTACCAGGTGCCAACGCAATAGTCCCAGCAGTGGACCCACTGGCCGTGCCCGTGGACAAGACAATCGCGCCCGATTGGCCCCATGAGGTTAGTCCAGTCGAAAGGCGCACGACGCCCGTGCCAGCATTCGACGAACTGTCAGCAGACGCGATTTGAACCGCACCACTGAGCGATGAGCCACTCGTGCCACTTGTAATCGAGACAATGCCACCGGCAGCCGCAACAGCTTTGCCGCCTTGAATCAACACAGGGCCACCTACGTCACCAGGGCCACCACCAAACGATTGACCACCCGTGACAACAACAGAGCCGCCGTCACCGCCATTGTTTGTATCTGTGTTTGTACCAGCGCCAGCCGTGACGAATACACTTCCACCAAAACTTTGCAATTGAGACGTATTGCCCGCGGACAGCGAGATGGTACCACCAGTGCCCGAGGAGCCTGCGCCAACGATGGCGCTAATGCCACCCCCAGTGCCCAAGTTGCTGCTACCACTTGCAATTCTCACGTTGCCAGAGGACGCAGCCAAACCAGCGCCCGAGAAGATTCGAACGTCGCCTGACGATGTCGAGTTGACAGTGCTCAGCGTGATCGCACCGCTCTTGGCACCCAAGTTTGCACCCGAGAAAATTTGGACTTCGCCACCGGCCGCCGACGCATCAGTGGTGTTGCCAGCACGTAAGACAATGCCACCTCCGACACCCGAAGCTGACGAGTTGACACTCAATTGAATGTAGCCAGCCGCAGTCGAGCTGGACGCGCCTGTGGCAATCACAATATTGCCGGAGTCGCCAACCTTGCTCAAACCAGTCGAGATGGCAATGTTTCCGCTGACACCACTTGGACCAGAGTCCGCCGTGGCCATCGAGATCGTGCCACTTGTGTACGTATTCGAGACACCCGAGCGGAGAAAGAGCGAACCGCCGGTCGCGACAGCTGCCCACCCGCCACTGATCGTGACGTTGCCACCGATATCCGCCGACGCGACTTGACCATACGCCATGCCGCCGGCAATGTCAACACGACCACCGCGGCCGCCACCGTTGGACGAATCGGTGCTGAACCCACTCCCACCAGCAATAGCGACGCGGCCGCCTGCAGACTTGAGATCCATGGTGTGGCCCGCCGTAATCGTAACGTTGCCACCCGTGCCCGAGTCACCAAAACCAACGGCGAGCGAGATGTTGCCGCCACCGCCTTTGGTTGCGTTGCCCGTGAGCACCAAGATACTGCCAGACCCGCGGCCGCCCGTGGAGGCGCCCGTGGACAAAGAGATGAGACCGCTTTCACCAGACGTGCCGGCATCGGCGGTCGTCAAGTTAACAAACCCACTCGTCGAGAGCGTGCTCACGCCAGAGGTCAACGAAATGTAGCCACCGGTGCCACCAAGACCAGATGTGAGGCCCGCGTTCAAGTTGATGTTGCCACCATTGCCAAGCGTGCCGTTACCCACCGAGAGGTTGATGGTACCACCTTGTCCGCCCGTGGCTTTGCCGGTGCGGATGTTGATCACACCCGACGCGCCATTGTACGTAGTACCCGTCGCAAGCAAGGCTGCGCCACTCTGGCCCAAGGTTCCGCCCGTCGCCGACGCCAATTGAATCGAACCAGACGTCGTGAGCAACGATTGGCCAGAAGTAATGATGACGTCACCACCAGAGGCAGAGCTGCGGGATTCGCCCGCCGTGGCGAGGATCTTGCCACCAACCCCGACGTTGCCAGAACCCACCGACAACACAACGTTGCCGCCGTTGCCACCGATCGCGTACCCCGTCGAGAGGGTGACAGCGCCCGAGTTGCCAGCGGCCGACACGCCCGTCGACGCCGTCACGGACCCAGAGACACCACTTGGGCCAGAGTTGACGGTGTTGATGATAATGTCCCCACTGGTCGAAGCGACGCCGTAGCCACTGGCAAACACGAGACGACCGCCGGTACTTGCTGACGCGTTCCCGCCCATGACGGTCACATTGCCACCGCTGTTGAGCGTCGGGCTGAGACCCCAGGCGTTGCCCGCAGCGATCGTAATGTTGCCACCGCGGCCACCGTTCGTCGAGTCGATGCTGCGGCCGTCGCCACCATAGAGAAAGACGCCACCGCCAGCCGTGGCTTTGGCAGTGGTGTCGCCAGCTTCGACGGTCGCGTTGCCACCGTTGTTCGTGTCGCCCGTGCCAACCGAGAGGACGATGTTCCCGCCGGCGCCGCCCAAGGCCACCCCCGTGGAGAGGATCATGACGCCGCTGTTGCCGTTCGACGACGTGCCCGTGGAGAGGTACATGCCGCCAGAGACACCGCTCGTGCCAGCGTTGGTCGTTTGGAGTGACATGTAGCCGCTGCTTGTGGGAATGGATTGACCAGACATGATCGATACAAACCCGCCGGTTTGGCCCAACGCGGTCGTCGTGCCAGCGGAAATGGCCACGTAGCCGCCACTGCCAACGTTGCCTTGGCCGACGCCGACATTGATGCTGCCACCGGCGCCACCAGTCGACGGACCCGTCCAAAGTTGAAACAAACCAGACGAGCCAGCAGTCGCTTTGCCCGTGGACATGCTGATCTTGCCACTGATGCCCGCGACCCCCGCATCGGCCGTGTAAATCGAGATTTGACCAGACGACGCGGCTGTGCTGGCACCCGAAGCCATCCAAATGGAGCCACCATAGCCAGTCGAAGCCCAACCACCCGAGAGAGACATGTCACCACCCTTGTCGAGGTTGTTGCCACCGTAGGCCGACCCGCCGGTCATAAAGACATTGCCGCCGCGGCCACCGCCCGACTTGAGCGTGTTGCTGCCCATGCCGGCAGTGATGTTGACGTCACCGCCTGCCTGCACCGCGTCCAACGTTTCACCAGCCACAACGACGACGCTGCCACCAGTGCCCTTGAACCCCGTGCCGACCATGGCCGTGATGTTGCCGCCCGCGGCAATCGCAGAGTACCCCGTCGTCATTTGGATGTTGCCGCTCGTGCCGTAGAACGACGTGCCCGTGTTGACGCTGATCGTGCCCGAAACACCCTTGGCGCTCGAGTTGTACGTGGCCAACAGCATGTCACCACTGGACGTCGCGCGACTCATGCCCGTGACAATTTCAATCGCACCACCCGTCGCCGCGGCCGAGATACCACCCGAGAGTCGGATTTTACCACCAATGTTCAAGAGCGAGTTTTGGCCCATGGCTTCACCACCGCTGACGAGGACGACGCCACCGCTGCCACCATTGGCAGCATTCGTGTTGCTGCCTGTGCCTGCCGAGAGGGAGACCGTCCCACCCGTCGACGCCAAATCTACAACCGAGTGAGGGATGGTGACAACTCAATCAACGTACCCGTCGTTTGACCGGCGGCAACGATGACACCGCCACCGTTCTTGGTGTCGCCCGTGCCCACGATGAGCGTGATGTTCCCACCCGCGCCTTTGGTCGCTTGGCCGGTAAGCACATTCACATACCCTAGGTGGATCATGACATGGTTGTTCCTGCAAGAATTGTTGGTCGTACCAGTTGTGCCCGCACTGGACGTGCCCGTTTGGAGGTTGATCATGCCCGAGACACCCGCGAGCCCCGCGTTGACCGTGTTGAGCTTGATGTCACCACTGGACGTTTGCGACGAATACCCCGACATGACAAAGACGGACCCACCCGACTGCTTGTCGGTCGTCGTGCCCGCCGAGACGTAGACGTGGCCGCCCACACCCGTGTCGCCCGTACCGACAAGCGCGGCGATAAAGCCCGACGCGCCCTTGGCGGCGGTGCCCGTCGTGAGCGAAATGGATCCACTCGTGCCGGCGCTGGTCGTGCCCGTCGAAATCGCAATATCCCCGCTCACGCCCTTGTTGCCGGCGTTGGCCGTGTACATTTGGATGTCGCCACTGGACGACGCTTGACTGTAACCCGTGGACATCCAAAAGCCACCGCCGCGACCGGTTTGGGCAAACCCACCTTCTATGTGGATGAACCCACCCTTGTCGTTCTTGTTGGCGCCTTGGCCCGCGCCACCGAAAATGTTGACCCAGCCGCCACTGCCGCCGCCCGCGTAGTACGTGCTCGTGCCTTCGCCGCCCGTGATACTCACGGCACCGCCCGACGAGAGCCGATCGGTGGTTTCGCCGGCCGTGATTGCCACTTCGCCGCCGTTGCTCGTATCGCCCGTGCCCACGAGCATCAAAATATCGCCGCCGCGACCGCCCGTGGCAGCGCCCGTGGCCAACACCATCGCGCCGGTTGTGCCGGCACTGGAAGTCCCAGTGTAGACAGAGAATGCGCCCGAGACGCCGTTCTGGCCGGCGTTGGGCGTCCGAAGCGAGATGTCGCCGCTCGACGTTTGGCCACTGTAGCCCGACGCGACGGAAATGTACCCGCCCGTCTGCGAGTCCGTCGTGGGGCCCGCCGACATGGTGATCTGGCCGCCTTCGCCCGTGTCGCCCAACCCAACTTGGACAGAGAGGTACCCGCCCTTGCCGGCCGTGGCTTGGCCCGTGCTGAGCGTCATCGAGCCCGTGTTGCCAAAGCTGGACGTGCCCGTGAGGATCTGGATCATGCCGCTCACGCCGCGCGCGCCAGCGTTGGCCGTCGTGAGTTGCACCATGCCAGACGAGGTACTTTGGCCCGTGCCCGAGGAAAACGTGAGCGAGCCACCGTACCCGGCGACGGCCGTGCCACCCGTGAGGAGGATGGACCCGCCGTTGTCGAGCGAATTCGTGCCGAGGCCCGCGCCACCCGTGACTTGGACGTTGCCACCGTCGCCACCATCAATCGCATTGGGCGACGAGCCCAACCCACCGACAATCGAAACGCCGCCGCCCATTTGACCGGCCGACGTACTTTCACCCGCGACCAACTTGATGGAGCCACCGTCGATGAACTGACCGGGGCCGACCGTGAGGGCAATGGAGCCACCTGCGCCAGCCGTGCCCGCGCCGGTCGAAAACTTCATCCCGCCAGACGTGCCCGCGCCAGACGAGCCCGTCTTGAGTGTGATACCGCCGCTCACGCCCATCGAGCCCGATGTCGGCGATGAAATCGTGATCGCGCCACTTGAATATTGGAGCGACCCGCCAGATGCCAACGTCGTGTCGCCCCCCGAGCCGAGGTCGGCACTGCCACCCGCGAGCTTGAGATTGCCGCCCTTGTTGTTGACCGAGAGACCATACGCAAAGCCACCGGTGACGTCGACGGAGCCACCGTCACCACCCTTGCCTTGATTCTTGCTCGTGCCGTCGCCGCCCTTGACGTGGACGGGACCACCAGCCGAAGCCGGGGCTGATGACGCGCCCGCCGCCAGCGTCAGCGCGCTGCCACTGCCCGTGTCGCCCGCGCCAACCACCATCGAGATGGCCCCACCGGCGCCGCTCGTCGCCGCGCCCGTGGACAACGTCATGCTTCCAGATCCGCCGAGCGTCGCGCTGCCCGTGTTGATCGTGACCGTGCCAGACATGCCCGCGGCGCCGCTCGCTTGCGTTTGCAACACGACGCTGCCACTCGTGCTTTGGTAGGACGGACCCGAGACCAAACTCAAGCTGCCGCCGGTGCCCAAAGTTGAGATGCCCGCGAGGAGCGAGATGGACCCGCCGACGCCTTGTTCTTGCGCGACGCCGGCCGTCAGGCTGATCGCGCCCCCCGCGCCGACACCGTGCACACTCGTGTGGACGCCCGAACCGGCGCCCGCCACCAATTCCAAATCGCCCCCTTGGCCAGCATCCGTCGACGTGCCGTCGCCCGCTTGTATGTGCACGACGCCGCCTTGGGTGTTGGCCGTGTTGGTCGTGCCACCAACGATCGCGATGGCCTTGTTGGTCTGCGTGCCGCTGCCAACCGACAACGTGAGGCTACCGGCCATTCCGCTCGCCGAGTTGCCCGTGACCAATTGGATCGCGCCGCTCGAGCCCGTCGTGGCATCGCCAGTCTTGAACGAGAGCTTCCCCGACGTGGTCGACGACGCCGTTGAGAGAGCAATCGTGCCGCTCGTCGTCGCGCCGGACGCGCCGCTCGTGAGGAAGATGCTGCCACCGGTCACATACGTGCTCGGACCCCCACTCATCCCAATGCTGGCCCCTTCGCTCGTCGGGCCTTGGCTCGCGCCGTTGGCAATCTTGACCGACCCGGCCGACCCAAGGAGCGCGTCGCCCGTGCCCAAGACCAAGTCGCCCGAGTTGGCCAAAGCCGACGGGCCACTGGTCAATGTCGCCGCCCCGCTCGTGGCCTGCGACGCCGCCGTCGTGAGCTGCAACACGCCGCTGCTGCTCGTTTGGGACTGGCCCGTGACCAACGCGATGCGGCCACCCGTCCCGGCGTTCGCGGGGCCGCCCACGACAAGCACGTCCCCGCCGACGCTGCTGGCCACGGCCGACTTGGCGCTGCCACCTTGGAGCGTGATGACCCCACCGGCCGCCTTGGCGTCGACGGCCGACGCCAACGAGTCGCCGCCACTCAGCGCAACGCTGCCGGCCACAACCCCCGACGTCGAGCCACCATTCACAATCACCGACCCGCTTTGAAACGCAGCGTCGGTGCCAATCGCCAATACAATGTCGCCCGCAGCCTTCCTGGACGCGGCGTCGACGTTGCCCGTGGCCACGTACACAGAACCAGAGTTGGCGACGGACGCGGGGCCTGAGCCAAAGACGAGCGAGCCCGACGCCCCCGCGGTGCCAGCCTTGGCCGTCCGGACTTGCACGTCGCCGCTTGTTGTCGTCGTGGACGCCCCCGACGTCAACTGCAACATGCCCCCGGTGGCCGTGTTGGACGTGCCACCAATGATGCTGAGGACACTGCCCGCGACACCGACGGCATTGGATTGACCAGGTTGGAGGTTCACGGCCCCAGCCACGGTTGCATCGCCTGTATTAATGTTCACGGCGCCACTCCTCGCGGCCCCGCCCGACAACAAATTGATTTGGCCACTTGAGACCGGCGCCTGGGACGTCCCGAGCGTGACCATGCCACTGGCAGTTGTTTCCGACGTGCCCGAGACGAGGAAGATCGACCCACCCGAGAGCGACGACTTGCCGGCCTTGAGCGTGAGGGTACCCCCCGTCCCTTGCGCCGAATCGCCCGACGAGATGGTCGTGTCGCCGCCGGCGCCCGCGCCGCCTTGCAGAATTTGACCCATGCCGGCGCCGGCTGCAATCACGACCGCGCCGCCCACGCCGCGGTTCAAGCTTTGCCCATCGCCGGCTTGGATGTTGACGGCACCGCCCGCCCAGTTCATCGTCGTGGCGTGGCCCGCGTGAAACCTGACTTGGCCGGCCGACATGATGACCGTGCCCGTGGCATCGACCACCATGCTGTACGGATGGTTGTCGAGTGGCCGCGTTCCTTGCACCGAAAAGGACCCGCCGCCAAACGCTGGATCGGGGATCACAATCAAGTTGCCCGTGACTAGAGAGACAAGTGAGTGACATGGCGACGACGACGATGACGTACCTTTGTTGTCGGGCACAAACGTCGCAGGGCACGGGAGATCAAAGACGGTTCCGCGGCACGACGCTGTGTACGACGCCTCGATCGTGAGACACGACGAGGTTGACGCACACCACGCACACGCGGGGGACGCCGCGCAACTCGTGCAGTCCACGAGGCGCTCACAATGCGGGTTCTGGGGACACGCAGTCAGATTGGCAAAGATCCAATCCGGGCACGGAATGTCCACCGACGGCCCATTCGCGCCGCCCGGCAAACATTGCATCGTCGAGTGGCAAAAGCCACACCCGAGAGTCGTCAAACACGCGCCGCACTTGTCCGCTTGGTCCCAGTACGGCACAGTCACGGACGGCGCCGGGTTGAATGCCACGCAGGCAGCATTCGCTACAGGCGACACGTCGGGGGTCACAACCCCCCACGTCGCCATGATGCAGACGAGGAAGAAGAGAGGGGTCGACCACTTGAAGCGACCGACCGCCCATCCTCCACCACCACCATGCACCCACTTCATCAACTTGGTTGCACTCGTCGGTGTCATGCCTTCCTTCATGAAAGACCAACAACCACTTCGCAACACTTCACACACTTCACACACGCCTTCGCACTTGTCGCCGCTACACACGGGTTAGAGACGCGGCGGCGGCGCCGACGTACCTGGATTCTCTGCTGCTTCGCGGGGAAACCAACGACTAAGCTCTCTCTCGCTTCGAACAACCCTCGTTGATGTTCGACGGAGAATGAAGATGGCAATGCTTTTTGTTTCAAACCGCCCGCGCAAAACACCCGCGATCTTGGCCTTTTGACCAATCCCAGTGCCACCTAAGAAAATAGAGGCATTGGATTGGTCCATTTCTTTACAAGACGCTGAACCTCAACCAGATCAACCAATCACAGGCCGTCCGTTTCTATCGCCCAGCCCCAATCCCATTGGCCCAGGCGTTTCGAACATCGCAACGATACACGCCTCGTCGCCGAGCGAGACAGCAGTCGTGACGGGCGCGCCACGCCGCCATGGCCGTAGGTGCATGTGCGCGGATGCTGCGTGCGACTACCG
Source organism: Aphanomyces stellatus (assembly GCA_009835185.1). NCBI lineage: Eukaryota > Oomycota > Saprolegniomycetes > Saprolegniales > Verrucalvaceae > Aphanomyces > Aphanomyces stellatus. The sequence goes on along the minus strand of VJMH01006019.1, from coordinate 26,602 downwards.
CATCCACTCGGATCCTGGCCTCGCCATCCGCGCCGCCTATGCCACATGCAGGTTCGACATGGAACATTTTGCAGGAATCTCCATCCAGATTCTTCGCGAAGTTCACATCGTGGTTGGCGTGGGCAACGAACTTCATTCACATCTTGGGTTTGCTTTTCCGTGCAACGTTCTCGGTGGCGCCATGTCCCTGCTGTGAAACCTTCGACGGTTTGAGTGGATGGAAACAGAGAGAATGCGAGCGTGGACGGTTCTCGAAGCCATCTCTACCTTTGAGGACGTTCTCGACGATAGCACTGCCTTCTTCACCGTCGTAACGACACCCATCGCAAGCCATCAATGTCGCGTGTGTGCTATTAATACATCTAGTCCATGATGTCAAGCTACTTCAGAGACTTCAAGGATCCCATTCGTTTCACATGGTCCGATGGTTCCATTGCACATCGCTCTGTGAAACCCATCGACGCTCTCCCAACTCTCCGACGCCTCGTCAGCGAAACGGTGTCGATTCGAGTATCTTACATACTGCACATTAAATACAGTATATTTTTGATAAAGTTTTTGTACTGTCGATGTCGTCTAGTGGTTAGGACGCAAGCTTCACACGCTTGAGATCGGGGGTTCGATCCCCCCCATCGATACTCTTTTTCCCATTTTTAGTACTTCACTTAGCAAAAATGTCGTGGTTCACACACGACGCGTGGACTGCGGAGTGCCACGCATGCGCGCGATCGCACACTCTTCGATGTTGTTTTGGCTGTGATTTAACGCTGTGTTTTGGATAAGCCCCCAAGTGGAAGTTCCTCGCCGACGAGTCAGCAAGAGCTTAATGGCTATTGCCTCTGTCCCGCCACGAATATGCAAATCCTGCCGATGTCGACGAAACCTCGCCATTCACCCCCTTGAACAGCCCATGCAATTGAATACCGATATAGACCGTCGTTGCAACGTACCGATCACAATTGACAAACATGTTGTTACCAATCGCATTTGACTACAATATATCAGTGGGATTCAGGCACGTAGGTCAGGTGATTAAGGCCATGAGGATTGTCTGGGTCGCACACCCTAAAAATATCGCGCCCACCGAGCTTGTGCTCCCTACAAGAAGAAGAAACGCCCACCGTGGGGCTCGAACCCACGACCACAAGGTTAAGAGCCTTGCTTCGCTCTACCGACTGAGCTAGACGGGCTTTTTGAAAGTGATCAATACGATAAAATTATATAATGCACACTTAAGCTGTAGTCGTATCCATCATTGTCCGTCCGATCAACTCACGGGTGACCGCCATGCCGCCGTGTCGGCCCTAACTTTAAGTGGCACGACAATCGAGCACTACGATTTTTCAAATTCGACCGAAAGGTGTTTGGTGAATCTCTAAAATTATTCAAGACCTATGTCCATCACCAACGTTGACACGTTGGAGCAGCAAGTCTATGCCAAATATTGATTAGTTTTGGGTATAGTGATATATCAGTCGATGTCGTCTAGTGGTTAGGACGCAAGCTTCACACGCTTGAGATCGGGGGTTCGATCCCCCCCATCGATACACCTTTTTCTTCGAAACAGTTGTTTCAGAGCCAAATTCCAGCAGCACAAGATATCTCATCAAGTAGCAACCAAGGGCGGTGGTGCGTCAAGTGCATGTGGTGTCGGTGGTGCTTTGTCTGTGTCCGCGGGCGGTGGTGCCAGCGGAACGGGTGGCGCGGTCTCTGTGGTTGCGGGTCAATCCACGGCCAGGGGCGCGGGTGGACTTCTCACCTTGACCTCTGGTGTCGGGACCGCCACGTCCAGTGGCAACGTCATGGTCAGCAGCGCCGATGCTGGCACGGCTGGTGTGTTTGGTTTGTTGAGCTTCAGCAGTGGCACCGCTCCTGCTGGTGCATCTGGCAACTTGATCTTTGGCACTGGCGGAGCCACGGGTGGCAACGGCGGATCCATCTACATGACCGTCGGATCCGACAACCAAGCGACCGGTGGTATCATCTCCATGACCGCGGGTACGAGTACGTTGGCTTCGACTGGTGTTGGCGGAAGCGTGTACGTCACGGGTGGCACGAGCATCGCCACAGGAGGCAACATCCATGCGGTCTCGGGATCGAGCGCTGCTGGTACCTCCGGAAGCGTTGTCATTGAAACCAACACTGCCGGTACCTCTGGCTTGAGTGGCGCCGTAATTGTCTCGAGTGGTGCGTCTTCTCATGGCAGTACGGGCACAGTCACGCTTGCCTTGTTGCATTCGCGGCGCATGAAAGATGTTTTCACACGCAGTCGAAAGACGACCAACCCGCACGGGCAATGGCCTGACTTTTACAAGGCCTGGAGGACAAAAAGCCGTGCAATCCACCTGCGAAGAGAGATTCTCTGCAAGATCAAGGGGGCGTCTGTTGTGGCATTGTTATTAATATCGACGCCAAGCTTTCTACTCATCGTGGGAGATGACGAGGCCGCAACGCACACCTCGACTTCTCGTGACGTCGCGGGAAGTTGCAGTTGAAGCTTCGGATTCAATTTAGGCTTGAACAACCGAATTGTGCTCTATTCAGGTTCAAGAGGTGCCATATTGAGGAAGCGCGTCGAAGGGACAGTGGATTTTGCATGGGATGACGGCGGGCTGGCCCTGCATCATCATCAAGCACACCGATCTTGCATCTTCGCATGGCATTCCGTGTGAACATGCAGAAACACGATTTCCTTCAACGCACAAAACATGTTACAACCATCTCCTATCGACGGCGTGAATAATTAAGCGAACCGGTGGTCAATCATCGGCGGTACGACTCGTAGTCGTTGGCCCAGCCACCGCCATGGCCTTCTTCAAGGGACGTTTCGATGGGCGGGAGCGCGCCATCGACGAGCGCGGCATCTTCGGGGATCGGGTTGAGGGAGAGACCGCGCGACTTGAGGCGGCGACGGAGGTGCGGCGGGAGCGCGGGGGATCCCAGACCCAAGTGAGTCACTATCCACTGCGGGAGGAGCCCTGTCCATTCGTCCGAGCTGTCGTCACAAGCTTCAGCGTGAGGATGATGGTCGTCCGAAGGTTTCGCTTCACCCGCCGCCACGAAACAAACGATGCGCCAGCACACAAACAAGATGGAGAGTGCGACACACACACACAAAGCAAAGTGCAGGCGCGCGAAGAGCGTGGGTTGCGGCAGCGTTGCGCGGTCCCTCAAGGAGAAGCGGTCTCGCACCGCGTCGTTTTCGCCCGCGAAGTACGCGCGGAGCACATCCATGGCTGAACACAAAGTAGATGTGATATGCGGGCCAACATTTGTCGCGCAGGTCCTAATATTTCGACTCTCGCCGCTGATTGGGTCATTCGGAGGGATGGCATTCGAAAATGCCCAGTGTATTTTTATCCTATTCTCTTTGTATTTGTATGCACGATTTCCATTTATTTCAATTCACACAAATAATTAGCCAGGCCAACGATGATATTCAACGTGTTGGCACGTGGCATACAAATGGCAAGAGAAAGAGGTCGACTACAATGTTGGTCTACGTGCCTTGGCAAGCCAATTTTAGCCAATCAAAACTATCAAATGGCATGTCACCACGTCTGATTGGCCCCTGTCTGACCAATGCTTCAAGGTGCGCCCTGTCACATCTGCCCGATTACCGGAGCGAGAAAAGAGCGTAAGATGTCACGCTGTTACGGAGATTGCAAGTTCAAGCAGTACGCGAGGCACCCATTCCCCACTGCTCTCCTTCGTTGAATGTCCTTTTCGTCACCGTCAACAACGACGTTCATCTCTCGAGAATCGCTTGCTCATAGCAGAATATGAGCTCCATCATTATTCGGTCAAGTCTGGTGGTGCCCTAAATTCATCAAAATGTACACACGTGCAACCGTTGAATAATCTTTCATGGGATCAACCAAGTGTAACACTGCTTATTATTTGTGCATTACACAGCTTACCTCGCATGTAACCAGAAATCGAACACGGGAGATCGCTGCCGCCTCAGAGTGCTCGGGGTGCGATGAAAAAAAAGAGATTGTATATTCATGACGACGCCGTGGCTAACTGAGGACAAGATAGCATCTAATCGGAGAGCGATTGGAAGGCGGCTTCAATTTCTTCGTCCAAGCCCGCAAAGAACTTTCGCATTTGCTCTTCGGGTTGCTTGGGCAATTGGAACTTGGTTTGGATGATCTTTTGGATCACGGGGTTCAACGAAACCTTGATTTGGGCCCACGTGACGCGGGCGTCGGGCGGCGAGTCGGCAATCACCTGGGCGTCGTATGAGCTATCATCCCCACACACAATCAAGCTCGTACCTTTTGCGACATGTTGTGCAACAAAATGATCGAGCGGAGCATGCCGACCGACTTGACCAACGGGCACGTGAAATCGTAGTCGGAAAAGGCATTCTGTTGGAGGAAATCTTCGCGGATGATCTTGGCCACTTCCATGACGACCTTTTGGTCTTCCGAGAGCGACTCCTTCCCAACCAGCTGGACGATTTCACTCAAGTTGTCTTCCTTCTGAAGAATTTCCTGGCACTTGGTGCGCAAGTTCGAGTAGTCGGGGTCGAGCTTGTTGAAGAACGGTTCCAAGACACGCATGTACTTGGTGTACGAGATGAGCCAGTTGACCGACGGAAAGTGCTTGCGTTGGGCCAGCTTCTTGTCCAAACCCCAAAACACTTGGACGATCGAGAGCGTGGCGGCCGTGACCGGATCCGAGAAATCCCCGCCGGGCGGTGACACGGCACCGACGACCGTCACACTGCCTTCGCGCTTGGGGCTGCCCAAGCACGAGACGCGACCCGCACGTTCGTAAAAGGCAGCCAACCGCGCGCCCAAGTAGGCCGGGTAGCCACTATCGGCAGGCATTTCACCCAACCGCCCGGAAATTTCACGCAACGCTTCGGCCCATCGAGACGTCGAGTCGGCCATCATACTCACGTTCATGCCTAGACAAAATGAGGTTAACAACCCGACGACACGCCTCGCGTCGTCACACCTTGATCGCGGAAATATTCGGCCAGCGTGATGCCCGTGTAGATGGACGCTTCACGGGCCGCCACGGGCATGTTGGACGTGTTGGCGACCAACGTCGTGCGCTTCATGATGGGCACTTCGGCGCCGTTGACGGTCATGGTCAATTCGGGGAAATCGCACAGCACTTCGGCCATTTCGTTGCCGCGTTCGCCGCACCCGACGTACACAATCATGTCCGAGTTCGAGTGCTTGGACAGCGCTTGCGAAATGACCGTCTTGCCGCAGCCAAAGGCACCGGGCACGGCGCACGTGCCGCCCAAGACGGACGGGAAGAGCGCGTCGATGATGCGCTGGCCGGTTTGGAGGGCGACGTTGCCGGCCAACTTTTCAACGACCGGGCGGGGCTTGCGCACGGGCCAGAAGTGCGAGAGACCGAGCTTGTGGGTTTGGCCCGTCGTGTCGTCGCGCACTTCCAAGACCGTGTCCTTGAGCGTAAAGCTCTCGTGGCCGTCGGTGCCGGCGCCGTACACCTTGACAACGGTACCAAACACGTTGGGGGGACACATGATCTTGTGCGAGTGCAAAATGTCGTTTTCATGAACCGTACCAAACACATCGCCGCCGGAAATCGGGTCGCCTTCGCGAAAGTTGATGGGCGTGAAGCGCCATTGCTTGGTGTGGTTCAACGATGGCACGTCCACCCCGCGGGGGACGTAGACGTCTTGCGTGAGCTTGGCAATGGATTCCAACGGACGCTGGATGCCATCGAAAATGTTGTCGACGATGCCAGGTCCCAATTCGACCGACAAGGGTTGACGGCGGCGTTCGACGGGATCCCCGACAGTCAAACCCGCTAGAGAGGACGACGCGTGAGACAAAGCCAGAGGTGGTGGTGGTCGTCGTACAGGTATCTTCATACACCTGAATGGAAGCGTTCGTGCCTTCGAGCTTGATGATTTCCCCGACCAACTTGTCGTGCCCGACACGGACCAACTCGTACATGGCCGCGCCGTGCATGTTTTCGGCAATGACCACTAGAGGGGGAGCATGAGACCTGAGGCGACATGACGATGGGGCGACGTACAAGGACCCGACACTTTGTACACGTAGCCATAATCCGACTCCTTCTCTTCATCGCCGAAGACAACCGACATGATGCTTCTCCTGAGTGACGCAAAATCGACTTTTTGTGAGAACCCCACAAAATCACAATGCGTCCGTCATCCGGATAACCATACATTCCTCGAGACCTATTTATTCGGATATCCCACCTGCACTTCAAGCTGCAGTCAGTGTCCTCTCTACTTTGATTGGCTAAAATGAAGCCTGTCACGAGCACAGATTGGACAGAAAACGCCTCCAAAGATCGCACCACATCAAGAAATCTAAGCATGTTCGATCAAGGCATTGCTTCATGCTCATTCCATCGCTCTCTTCTATAGGACACTATTGCGGCTAGCAAGCGACCTGTCGGGGACGAAATCGTCGCGTGTGATCCGCTGACTTGTATGCAGGTCCGATGCCAATCAAAGGCAAGGACATTCAAAACCTTGACCTGAGCTTAGAAATCACATTGCACCGGCCCTGCAACGCCCACACAAGGCCTCGCATCGCACGAGGTTCACACAACAATGCACCGTCAAATTTCTCGTTCGGCATCAAGTCAATCCTGAAGCTTTTGTTGATTTGATTTATTTCATTCAAAATAGGTGTATGGATTTGTATTATGCTACTACTTCAAACAATTATACACGGTTACGTATATGCCCGTCTAGCTCAGTCGGTAGAGCGCAAGGCTCTTAACCTTGTGGTCGTGGGTTCGAGCCCCACGGTGGGCGATTCTTTTTCATCATTTCCTTTGAGACACCTCTGTACACTGATTGTCACACCAACAGACACGAGCCCACGGTACTTTGTTTGCCCAGACTAGGTTTTATTCCCACATCTTTGACTCTTATTACATCTCTCAAACCTTGTCTTCGCTTTTTTCTTCTTTGCTTTCGTCACCGCGGCGTCTGTCGTCGTCGTCCTCGCCTTTGGCCCCGCTCTTGTTTTGGGTCGGCGGTGGATGCTGCTGCCCTGCAAGAAGCGCGCCTTTGCCCAACCGGTCGCAGACGATCGTAATGTGTTTCTTGAGTTTCTTGGTGTCGTCTGGCAGGACCAGTTCCACCGTTGCGCCTAGCCACGTATCGTCAACACAGACAAGCATGTCTCGCCCCCACCTGCCGCCGTGGCAGCCGTCTCCTTCTTGGCAGCCAGCGCGGTCTTGAGCAAATCCGTCATCGCCGCTTCCGTCGACTCTTCCCATGCTTCGTGGACGCGCGGACTCAAATGCGCCCGGAGGACGGCAAAGTTGTCGTCGTCGAGCTCAAATTTGTATCGGATGAGCATGAGGAGAAGGTGGACGCTGCACGCGAGCCGGTTCGCGGCCACGGCCAGCCGTGTCCCCACGGTTTCAATCTACGGCTTGATTAGCCACGAAATGACGCACACTGTACCTTGTGCGACAAGTCCAAGAGTTGGTCGTACGTGCCATTGAGGAGCAGGTCGAGGCAATTTAGAGGCGCGGGGTTGCGGTCCTTGTAGCGCACGAGCAGTCGTTTCTGGATCACGCGATACTGGTGCGCGCGATCGTTGAGCTCGGCCCCGAGCTCGACTTGCTCCTTTCGCAGCTACATGCAGGTGTCAACTCACACCGTTGGCCGACACTTGCCAAGAAATGCTCGTCAATCGCGGCGAAAAAGTCCGCCAGCGGCAATGGCTCTTGGTACTGAATTTGCAAGACCGGGGGTGTTGGCGTTTCCGAGTCGTCGCTCTGTGTTTGCTGGAGGTGCAGTAGCTGAAGTCGGTCGACCAACTCGTTGGAGACCATCCAGAGGGCATCGAGTTCGGTCGATTGAATGCGGTACCGGCCCGCATTCTTCGAGACGAGGATCGTTACATCGACGCCGTTGTAGTACTGGAAGCTCAGGACGTTGGCCGCCGAGCCCGTGACTTGCTTGGCCCAGTCAGGCGTCGATCCGGGTTGGGTCAACATGTCTTGGAAGAGGTCGGTCAGTTGTGGCGGGTCTTGGTTCGTGTCGAGCGTAAACTGATATGTTTATCAGACTCAGACTCAGACACGTGCAAACCTTGAAGGTACTGGCTTTCACTGGCGGAATGAGTCGACACATCATGCACATGGGCAGTCGGACCGTGCACAGCGACGTCCGCGGCTGTCCACTCTCGAGCGTATACGCGGCAGAGATGGTCACGTCCAGCGACGACGGCACGACGCGACTGCTGGGGCGCAACACGACCGGCAGAATCAGCGGCGTCGCGGCCTTGCCATCAATTGACTCGAGCAGAATCGACGCGTCACTGCACACGACGACGTTGGGGGGCGCCGTGATGGCGATCGTGACGTTGTTGATCACGTTGCTCCCTGTGTACGTCACGTACACGCGCATGGTCAAGAGAAGGGGTTTGTGGTCGGGGCCGTAAACGACGTCGTCGTTGGCGTCGTCATACGTGTTGTCTACGCAATCATTGTTATCACGTTCGATTGGATGGCGTCATCTCGTGGTGAACCTGACGAATGGCGGCGATGGAGAAAGTCGTCGCCATAGGCCGACGACGGCGGGTCGAGGATCGCAGGCACTTGGGCGCGGATCAAAATGCGCTCCTTGGGCTCCGACCGTCGTTCTTGTTCACATTGTCATCTCAAGATGATACTTACGATGACATACCGCCTTGCGACCGTCGAATGATGTTAAGCAACGTCCGGTGTTCTTCGTCCATTTCTTCGTAGTTGACTTCTTTCGCGTCGGACGCAATCACAGACGTCGTCGGCGGGTCCGTGCCAAGGTAGTTGACATTCAGTCGCCCTTCGTCGTCCAAACTCACAATCATGCCATCGATGCCCCTACTCATCATTCGTTCCACGCTGTCATGCGACATCGACGAACCCAAAACTGCCGACGGCCAGCGCCGTCGAGACCGTCGGTGCAATGGCCGACCAGATCAAATGGGCATCGCGGTAGATCATCCACTGCTTGGCGTGTGTGGCCACGATGAGGTTGTCGCCATGTGTTTCGGCAGTCTCTCCTGACCACACACAAATGTGAGGCCACGACGACGACGTCAAGTGTCGCACCTGGTCGCGGGTACAACCAGCACGCCGACGGGTGGAAACCCAGACGTTTCAAAAAGACCACGTCGCCCGACGGAGCGAGGCACGCAAGCGAGAATTCCGTGAGCACAACCACGTCAAAGCTCTTGGCGCGCGCGGCGGCGTGGAACCGACCCGTGCGAATGTCCAAGACGGTTTCCCCTTAAATGTATGTGTCGTCAAATCGTGGAGAAATCCCATCTACCCAAATTCGTCCGCCATTCCGAATGCAACGCCTTGGTGGCTGTCACGCCCTTGGCGTCCTTTGTCTCGTCGTCGTCTCGTTTCTTCTTCTTCACGACGGACGTCGCCATGACTTGGTACCTAACATGACCATCTCCCAAATCTCGCTCGACAGAGCGCGATGCGTGCGTACCGATAGCACTCAACATGCAAGTCGGACGTGGCCGTCACGATCGAGTCTGTCCCAGGCGCGTAGACCATCGCCCCCGGCACAAGACACGTCGTGAGTTGTTGCATAAAGCTAAAACGATCCTGCGACACACGGCAACGTCATGACGTGGCACCGTATGACGACACATTTGACTCTACCTGCTCGAAAAACTGCAACCGACCGTCGAGCGACTGCACGCACAGGTGGTCCTTGTCGGGCGAGTTGCCAAATCGACCCGTGATCATGTTGAACGCTGTAAAGTGCTCGCCGTCGATCCCGAGCGGGTGCTCGTACTTGCGGGTTAACTTGAAATAGCTCGCTGCCATGCCAGATCCGCCGACTCCGTCCAATGCATACACGGCCACGTGTTTGGGGTGCAACACGGCAATCCCCACGGACGACGTGTGTCTAGAGACCAATCGATATCACACACATTGCCCAACTGCGACGTCGTACGGGATAAACGCGCCAACTTCGATCTGCAGGATTGGGTACTCCAGCTGCTCCTCCATCAGGAGATGCTCAATCTTGAACTCGGCCTGCGTCGGGTAGTACACCCGGAGCATGCCGTTGAGGCTTCCGATCACGATCTTATCGTGTGGCGTGGGATCGTTGTCGACATTACCGATGGCAAGTGCGCCGTACGTGAACTCCTCGGCGTGGCCGCTCGTGACCGTCCACCACTCGCGCGCCTGGAACAACGACATCGCCGAAGAAGATCTGGCCGAGGAACACTGCGACCGTTCGAGCGGGGGTGGAAACGGCGTCCCGGATTGGCTGGATGGAAAACCTGTGAGAGTTTATCTCAATGGAACATTCAGTCAAAGAGGAAACCCGTTGTGATTGGTGGATGCAAAACCCTGTCACTTGTTATGCTCACCAAGACGGTGGATTTTAGCATGGCTTCAGAAAGTCCACCCAATTCCAGCCCTTACTTCGACGTGAGATGCACCCCGTGATATTCAAATACTACGTAGTATTGAAGCATCGACACTCCTTCATTGGCTCATCAAACGTCGAATTAATGGGCAGAGTCATGTGTCTTTCAACCAAGATGGGAAAATTTGAGTGATAGTTGAAGTGGATAAGGGCTGGAACTGACGCTCAAATTCAATTATATACTCCTATCAACGCGGTGGTGGTTGGATATCAAGCACGTGTGGCGTAGTGGTGGTGATTCCTGCTGGTTGGTTGCTGGTTTCGATTCCACGATCAAACGATGTCGACACGTATCTTATCGAATGTGGGAGGTTATTATCCCTCGCCTGTGATTGGGTCGGGGGTAGCCAATGAAACGCGTTCCCCCACGCCCACCACCGCGCAAACCCTGTTGAACCACCATGGCAGCATCCAAGAGTCGAATCGTGCTTCTGGCAGACCCGAAGAAGGAGTGGCGAGATGCAAAGCTCTGCCGCTTTGTCCGCGAGGCCCAAGAAAACCCCGTGCTAACGTTTGTCAAATGGAACCACACGGGGGTGGCCCCGCGGTGGCTCGCGATCGCAGGCGACCGACTTTGCGAAGTCCAACGGATCAACGACAACCGGAGTCTCTTTGCGCCGGGCAACATTGTCGTTCAAGGTGCGGTGATCGCGGCATCAACTTCTTGTCCATTATTGATCTGTGTAGATGGAAGCCTCATGGTCGTGACGCCGATGGACCCGCTCTTCGTCCTCCTCGGACAACTGGCGACGTGGACGCGCAACACCCAGTTTTGCGACTTGCATGGTACAGCGTCTCTCGCGTGTGCCTCATGTTGTGCCGTCGATGCGAGGTAGACGTGATGGAGTCGTCCAGTGTCAAGATGGCAAACCGCGTCACGCGGTGGCATGCCGACGCGATCAGTCGCGTCTGCGACGTCGAAGGCGCCGACGACCTTGACACGATGCGGGTCCGTGCCAACGAATCCAAAATCACGTCGTGGCTGCAAACCAAGGTCGCTCGCATCATGGACGTCGCGGCGGCCGACGCGGCGGCGGCGCCTGGGGACCAACAAGCGTTCACGGGGGCGTTCCAGCGACCGCCCGAGGCCGGCCAAGCCGCCGCTTCCACCTCGACTGTGCGTCTGCATGATGCGCGTCCTGCATGCTTCGTGGTGACGTCTTCTAGGCCGTGACAGTGACGCCCGAGTCGATCGAAGACGACACGCACAAGGCACGCCAAGCGGCAATCACGATGCTCACGGAATACGTCGACAGTGTCTGGATCGACCTGCTTGTGAAGAGCTACGGGTAGAATCGAGCGCCTTTGATGGGTCAACACTTTGTCGTAGATTGTCCCCAAGCGAGTGGTACAAGGAGAAACCCTCGGACAAGGTGGCCAAGATTGGCGACGACATCAAAGCCAAATACGACGTCCGGCAATCGACCACCGCGACGCCGGCCAAGCGACCCGCACCTGCATCATCGTCCAAAGCGTCGTCGGCCTCGAAGAAGAAACCCGTGGATACCTCGGGCATGAAATCCATAGCGTCATTCTTTGGCAAAAAGTAGCCCAGATTATAATCGTACAGCTCGATGACGAATATATTGTCATCTTCACATCGTCATCTGGCATGGCGAGGACCTCATGGTACCAACGTGGCGCAGTCGTCTTCATCCGACGACGACGCCGATTGTGGATATACCACGTGGTCTGGACCGACGGTCAAGTGAAGTCCCCCGGCGTTTCCAGCTGCAAAACCGCAGGCGTCGCAGAGTCAAGAATGTTCACGATTATACCTATGCACGACCGAGAGTAATATGATCTCATGCATGGAGAGTATACAAATATCAAGATATGTGCCATGCCGCTAGCAGCCACGACGAGATTGACCACGAGAGATTTGGTAGTGTATTTTACCTCGTTTTATGTATGCAAGTTGGATTCGACTCGAAATCGTTCAGACACTGCGACGTTCTTTGCGTCGAAGGAAAGTGAATTCCGAGGATCTGTTTTTTGGGGCTCCCATTTTCCCACTTCTTGTTTTGCTCGCCCCAAACTAACGATCTGACGGCCGTGTCTTCATGCACCCCCCCGCCACCGCTGCTGCCGCCGCCGTGAGCATCCTCTACCATGCCCTGATCGACAAGAAGTCCGAGTTCTGCCGCCTCAAGATGGTGCTCGTCTCCAAGCAACTCCTCTGGAAGAAGCATGAAGCCGACGAATGCGCCGAGCGGATCCTCGCGCTCGACGAACTGCTCTCCGACCTCTACGACAACGAGCACGACGTCTCCGAGGAGATTTCGGTGCTACAGGAGGAACAGGCGCACGAAGAAGCGGCGCACGTAGAACTTGTCGCCGCCGTCGACGAGCAAAAGGCCCTCCTTCGTCGCTTGGTGCACCGCCAGGCCCGACTTGACGCCTGCCGCAAATCCATCACACACAGACAGCGCCGTATCGTCGAGCGCGCGTTCCGCCTCCAAGTTGCGAGGAATCCCAAAGAGATGCTTTCTACTTCGGCTATTTAATCAACCGTCCTTGGCGGCGGCAGCAGCGTGTTCAATGAATGTTGGTCTTCAATTTTTCAAAATTTGTTGCAGATTCCGGATACGGACTACTCACGACCGGATAACCTCATGTCGGACCGCACGCGCGTCTTCCGCCTCTTGAGGATCGCGACTCGGTTGACGGACCCTGAGAAGCATGTGCTCAAGGGTAGACCCCAGGAACCCATCAACTGGCATGGTGACACCCATGTATACACATTAGGACTGATCGTGCGGCGCGATCCTCGTCTGATCCAACTCACATCCGATGACGAGATGCTCCTGGTCGTCTCAACCATCGTCGGTCAGAAATCACCAGCGCCACGCCTGCAATGAGATGTTCCTAGTCAGCAATGCGTTCCATGTGTGGTATGATCTCTTCCGTGCGATCGATTGCTCCGCGCACACTGCGTGGCATCTCCATCAGAACTCCGACTGCAGCCGCACATTGATGACAAACCCGGATCCGTTCTCGTCCTCGCTCCTCTACGGCGAAGTTGACTTTTTTGGGTTCGCTTCGCTCTTGGCGATGCTGGCTCCCCAGCCTGACCAAGTGGGTGTTTCCGTTGCCATCTCCCACGAAGGTGTTGTCTGTAGTGCTTGTACGACCTTGGTCACGGCTCGGGCCGCGCTGTCTTTGCCGCGGTATACCACGTCCGTCCCCCCACGCCACATTGCATGTCGGTTCTAGGCACTCCTCTACCCCACACTCCATCTCGTCGGCATCGAACTGGTCGACGCGCTCTTTGACGCATCCCGCATGGCATTGCACGAGTTTCAAACTCGGACTCGTCCCACCGCCGGCACCATCACACTCATCCACGGTGACCTGACCCAAGTCGATTGGTGGTACGCGCCATCATTGTCCATGATTCGACGCCCTCGTCCTAGGTCCCATGCAGGCATTGTCTTTGTGAATGCGACGGCCTTCTCCGCGCCCCTCTGGGCCGACGTCGAGACCCTCCTCCCTCGCCTTAGGCCCACGGCGCGATTCGTGTCCCTTACCCAGGTCTGGGACCATGCCACCCCGCACCGTCTCATCCCATGTTGTAGACAACCGCAGTTATGACCCTTGTGGCCCAGTGCTCCGTCGCGACGAGTTGGGGCACGGAGCCAGCATACATTTACCAAGGCTTTCCAACCCATGCTATGGAAACGAAGTACGTCCCAACACACACCTTTGAATCAATCTAGAAGGGCTCGCTATCCCATGGGGATCGTGCTAGGCTAGTATTATTCCGTGTTTGCTTCTGTCGCGGCAGTTTTGTCCAGGGCACTCGGGTCGTTGCACCACGCCATCTCCAATGGCGCATTGTTGTACGTCTGGCCAAACTTGAGAGCCTACAAGTATTAGTCAGCGCTCGAGGTGTCGACAAATATCACCTTTTCGCCAGCATAGCGGTCGGCAAACTTGACGTACGCGACTGTGTCGACATGACGCACTTGGTCGATCGTGCCAAACGTGGCAAAGTGCTGTTCCAGCACACTTGCGTCACGCAACGCGTCAGGGAGGTTGGTCAACTGGAGCACTTTAGTGCGGTTGTCGATCGAGCCACCGCCGCGCCGGCCGTGTTTCACTTTAGCTTCGAGCTGGCTGAGCTCGGCTTGGAGGGTCGCGAGCGGGCCGGCTGGCGGCGCCGCCGCCACGACCGGGTGCTGCAGTGCATGCAGCTGGGCGCTGAGGTCGGCAATCTTCTTGTCCATCGTGGCTTGTTCCGCGGCGCCGAGCAGCCCCTTGGCCTGCATCTTGTCGCGCAGCATTTCGTGCTGGCTCAGCTGGTTCTGCAGCAGCGTCTCGCGCTGTTTCTGGAGCGCTTTGTCCTGCTCCAGCAGCTGCCGCTTCTCCTCGAGGATCTTCTTGCCGGTTTCGAGCGCCGCCGCGCGCAGCTGTTCGGGCGTCGGGCCGTCGCCAGCGTCGATCTCGCCCAAGTCCTTGGGCGACCGCTTGGCGAATTTGACGGAAATGAATCGGTTGTTGCACACGGGCATGGGCGAGTGGAACGCCTTGCGCGCCGAGTCGGCCGTCGCAAACTGGACAAACGCCGCGCGAAAGTCGGGTCGCATCTGCACGTTCACAACCTCGCCAAAGCGCGAAAAGTGGCCGCTCAGTTTGACCATGTTGATGAACTTGGGGTCGACGTTCTCGACCCGCAACGTCGTGGCCGCTTCGTCGTCGGTTGGCTTCTTAGCGTCGTCGGCGTTGGCCTTGGAGCGACGCGGCGGCCCACCAAAGTGGTGCGGCGGCGGGTGGTGGGGATGGTGCGGATGCGGCGGGTACTGCGACGGATGCGGGTGGTGGTGCATCGACGGACTGTCGGGGTTGTACGCGTTCGGGTCGAACGAGTCGGGGTTCATCATGGGCGGATACATCGGTCGAGGAAACATGCCCCACGGACCACCACCGCCCCCATGCGGCGGCGGCATCCACCCGTCGTATCCGCCGCGCATGCCACCGCGTCCGCCGCCTCCTCGTCCACGGCCGGCATCCCGTCTATGAATGAAAGAAACGTGAGAACGAGATGTCAAGAGCGATTCGTACCGGGAGCCGTCGCGCGGCAACTTGCGGTCGTTCCGATGATCCCGCGGGGAGCGCGAGCGCGATCGGGAGCGCGATCGCCGAGGACGTTTGTTGCGGGACTGGGCATCGTCGTCGTTCTCGCGTCCTCGTCTGTGACTATCTGCATTGTTTTCACCCGACGGCGCCGCGGACAGATTTGTCGGCGCGGCCGCGGTCGGCGTCGCCTCATGCCGCGGGGACTTTTGGAGGTATGACTGCGTGCGCAGCGTCGCAAACAAGCGATCCACAAACGGAGCGGTCTCATCACCAAGGAATTCGTGTAACTTCGACCGGCACACCTCAACCAACCCTTCCTTCTCGGGATTCGTCTGAACAAGCGCGAGCACATACTTGGAAAGGACCGACGGATCTGCGTCGCAACTACATCAAGGATACCGTTTGCATGAGAAGACTCTTCGTCAACCTTCCAAGAAGAAACGAATGTACGTACAGAGGTTCAAGCGTTCGGACGAGCCATTCCCGGAGCATCTCGCGGGCCTCGGCGTCCAATGCAGCCATGGGACCCAATCTTTTAATTATGGCCGCTGCTAACCAAGGAGCATAACCCCCTTCAATACTCGATCGTGATTGGTTCATCTTTTATCCAATCAAACGGAATTATATCGTATCTCAACCAAACACATTCGCGAAACTTCTCCTGCCGCCGGTCGCGACGGCGGAAGGCCGATGCCGGGATCGCTTGATGCGCACATGCACTTGCATTTCCGCACCGTGATGGATGTCACCTTGGGCATGCATGCTCCTTCAAGCCGTGTCGCTCCCTTGTGGGCTTGATTCTGCAAATGTGAGGACATAGACTTGTCCCCTTCGGCTGGATGGAGCTGTGGCATCAGTAGCCCACGCCCGAGGAAGGAGGGACATGTGCATGTGCGAGCGCGACGGCCTGCGAATGTATAAACACAGGACTGCGCAAGCCCGCGCGTTGGACTTGCGTGTCGATGTAGAGTGGCGGTGTCAGGGTGTGCGAGCAGGTGGCGCGGTTGTCTCCGACGTCCAAGGGTGGGGCTTGGATCGTTCGTGACCCGGCGCTTCGTGGTCGCGAGTTTCGAATCGGAGTGTGACAGTCGTCGGAAGAGGCCCCAGCGCATTTCGGTCCCGACAAATGGGGACAAGACCAAGCATTTGCTCGAACACACATGTGAATCGAGATCGAGGACGGTTGACATGACCTAAGTTGTTGGGGTAGATTGCTGCAGTGAGTAATCGGTCTTCGAAGCGAGGTATATATTCCTCTTGTGTTTGCATTGCTGGCCTCCTGGCGCTTGTTACAGAGCTCCTGCACTGCTTGCCGCCGTCGAGTTGCTCCGGTTTTCTTCTCGTCCAGCGATGCTGTTCAAATGTTTACAAGGGTTTCTGATTGGTCAAAAGAGTTGTATTTATGCAACCAAGGCAAACGCATTCATAGTCTGATTGGACAAAATTTTAATATAACGCGTCTTATTGGCCAAAATCAAGAGTTCCCTGCTGTTTGGATGGCCTGCGCAAGGCCGCGTCTCCACGCCCTGCGTCGCACAGGTTTCTCTGCGCGATGCATGCGTATTGTACTCTTTCTTGGGTGTATGCATGGCTCACACTATGTGAGAAACCCCAGTCGCCGCCATGGCTTGACGCACCTTCACCACGGCACGACGAACAGTCCCTCCTCCTCGTTCTTGTCACAGTGTGCCGGATAATCGAATTGTCCGGATATGGCTCAGCACGAAAATAAAAACACGCCTTCGACTCTTGGTTCCTGTAAGCAATTATATACAACATATCGTCGCATCAAATCCTCGACTCTCATTGGCCCACGATCTCGCCACAGTGTAAAAGCCGCATTGGGACTCATGGGTCAAACCAATTACACATGGACGGCGTCGCCCGGGCACGGCGGCAAGCGACTGAGCTGTCCTGTCATTCCAAGTTATTCTGCCCGTGAATAAGATGGAACAGTCCCACGTCGCCGCGTCCTCCACCGCCGCCGGCGTACGCCCCAGCACCGATGTCGCCATGTACCGTGAGACCGACTGGGTAGGTCGTGCGACGGACCTCAAGGACTCGGAAGAGTACGAAGAATCGTTCCAACGCACGCGCCGCAACCGTATGATCATGATTGGGGCCGCGTGTCTCGTTGTCGTCGGTGCCGCCATCGGTGTCATTGTCGCGGCGGCCCACAAGCCTGTCGGCACCGCCGAAGTAGGTTCGGCCAACAACCTGCCGTCTGTCACGACGGGCGCGCCCGTGCCGACGCCGTCCGTTGTCGGCGAAGTCCTTGTCGGCAGCACTGGCGCCGACAATGTCCCAAGCGGCTTCTCCACGACCACGGAACCAGTTTCGGCGAACGACACGTTGGTCTTGGCGATCAATTCGATCGAAAGCTTGACCGATTCGAACGAGACCAACGCTACGTCGACAAACACGACGACGACGCCCGAACCGACGACGACCGTGACGCCCGAACCGACGACGACCGTGACCCCCACACCAACGACCGTGACCCCCGAACCGACGACGACGACACCCAAGCCCACCACGACCACACCCGCGCCGACCACGACGACGCCCGCGCCGACGACGACGACGCCCAAGCCCACGACGACGACGCCCGCGCCGACGACGCAAGCGCCGCTCTCGGGTGGCCAAATTCGCTTTGTCAACAATTGCGCGCCGTCGACGCTCTGGCGCAGCCACGTTCCGCTTGTGAGGAACATGAAGACGGGCGACTCGGTTGTTGTGGACGGGACCGCCGACTTCTCCAAGGCGTACTTCCTCACGGACAACGACAATGGCGACTACTCGCTCTTTGAGAACCACTGCGACCAAGGCAAGTTCTGGTACGACATTAGCATCATCCCGCACGACTGCGGTGCGTCATGGGACGTCTGCGACGGGAAGAAGAAGGTCTCGTTCAATCACCCCATCACGGTCAAGGTCTCGGCCCCCGACAACAACAGCTGCAAGACGCTCGTGTGCCCCAACGACTCGTGCCCCGATGCGTACCGTTTCCCCAACCAAATTGCGACCCATGTCTGCCCCCAAAGCGTGTCCATGGTCGTCACGTTTTGTTAATCAAGTCGACACATTGGCACTCAGTAATAATTTTGAATAAGTTGATTGCGTCGACTTGGTTGCCAACGAGATGTGGGGTTTGAACTTGCAATGTCTTGCCTCCAACGCTGCTGAATCCTCTCTGGTGTGCAAGTGAGCAGTGTGCACTACACACCAGAGAGTGCACACTGCTCACCTTCTGTAGCCCATGACATCCCCTTTCCTATTGTGAGCCCCGTTCAAGTTGCGTCGATGCGTAGACTGATGGACAACCCTCATACTTTTGTACTTTAGTGGCGACCAACCCCCAACCCTCTTGACTTTTGTCAAGTTGGGCAACGACCGTAGAGCACACAATAACTCACCGCACAACACTACTCAACTGAGACCTCAAATCATACAATAACTCACCATCTGTTCCATTCAAGCACAGAATTTCTCACCAGATTAAATAATTCGAATTTTGCATACAACTATCAAGTATAATATATATTTCTAGAAATATGAATATAAATACTCCGGAGTATATACAGTTTTATCCGGAAAAGTATCCAAATATGACCACGAGCAACTGACAAAATCGTGAGCAAAAAAGACTGGTTAGTTATTGTGTGCTTTACGGTAGTATACCTAATAATCAGCAACCCTTACCCTGACGATTTAACGTCGTTCCACCTCTGCCTGCAAATCTATTTGAGATCTTGGAGAAATACGCCTCCGCCTTCCAGAGTCACTTGCACAATGCCATATAACTGACTTTTGAGGGTGCTTGCAACTTCGTGAATGAACGCTCCAAGACACCAAAGAGACGGAAGCTTTGTGCACCAATCTGCCCAACAATGTTGACTCACACTGTCAACCCACCTGTGAGAAACTGCCATCGACGACACGTCTCAACACGGGATCAGACACATACCTTCATGCTCCTTCCAACGACTTTCTCCTCGATGGACTTGCATAATCGAGCCGCTGCTCACGCACGACGGACAAGGTGTCCTTGCTTCGATCGCAACGGTTCTTTGTGTCTTGGCTAATTGGTTCAAAATCGACTTTGTTCCAAAAATGCCAACGTTTCATTGGCCATCTGATGCAGGCGTATGTAACTCCGTTCTTTGCATATCCCCACGTACTAATTCTCTGCACGTGTATATAAGTTATCGTTTTCATAGCTGTGCCCACAAGATACAACTGACCCCATGTTCGACTAACGTCGCGACTGTCAACGGAGCATACGCGCATTGCCCCCGTCCGCTTCCACAGCAGATGCAAAGCAAGGAGAATCGGGCGTCGACAAAGAGTCGTCACGTACTGCATATATTGAAATCCAATTATCTAGAACTACGTGGCGAAATATTCACTTTGAATTTGTATGGGTTCAAAATAGACGGGAAAAAATATTTCCTCCATGGAAGGTTCAGTGCTTTGGAACACAAAATGTTCCCCACTTCAACCAACGGACGAATCTGATTGGCTCAAATGAGTCCATAGAGGCGCTACACGGTAAAAGGCCTGTGTGTCACACGGGTTACAGATGGATTACATGGAGCTTCTCGCGCAAAGCGGCGATGGTGCTTGATGCGTCGCTGCATTCTACTCTTTTCCTCCGCAATAGACGATGGAAGAGTCCCACGCCGCCGCGGCCACCCCCGCCGACGTACGCCCTAGCACTGCGCTCGCCATGTACCGTGACACGGACTGGGTCATCCGACCCACGGACGTCAAGGACACGGACGAGTATGAAGAGAACTTCCAACGCAAGCGCCGCAACCGCATCCTCATGATCGTCGCCGCGTGTTTCGTTGTCGTCGGTGCCGCCATCGGCGTCATCGTCGTGGCCAACAAGCCTGTCGACGTCGCGAGTGTCGGGTCTGCCAACGTGCCATCTCCCTCTGCTGCCGTCGGTCCGTCGCCGACCCCCTCTCCCGTCCTCGGCGACGTTCTCGTCGGCGGCACGGCGTCCTCGACCGACCCATCATCGTCCACGACCACATTCATGCCCAATGTCACAGACCCGATTTCCCCCAACACGACGTTGGCTTCGATCGTAGAAGCCTTGGAGAGCGTGAATGCGACCGTGACCCCCGAACCCACGACGACCGTCACGCCTGAACCCACGACGACGACACCTGCACCAACCACGACGACGCCCGCGCCGACGACGACGACCCCCAAGCCGACGACGACGACGCCCGCGCCAACGACGCAAGCGCCGCTCTCAGCCGGCAAGATCCGCTTCGTCAACAACTGCGCGCCATCGACGCTTTGGCGAAGCCACACGAAGCTCGTGCCATGGATGAAGACGGGCGATTCGATCGTCGTGGACGGCACCGCCGACAACTCGATCGCGTATTACTTGGCCGACGTCGACAACGGCGACTACTCGCTCTTTGAGAACCAATTCAAGATGGGCAAGTTCTGGTACGACCTGAGCATCATCCCGCACAACTGCGGTGCGTCGTGGGACACGTGCGGCGGCAAGCCCATGTCGTTCAACCACCCGATCGCCGTGACCGTCTCGGCGCCAGACAGCAACAGCTGCAAGAGCCTCACGTGCTCGAACCCGAACTGCGCCGACGCGTACAAGTTTCCCAACCAGGTCGCCACCCACGTCTGCCCCGGCAGCGTCTCGATGGAGGTCACGTTTTGTTAAACGAAGTGTAAGCTGTCGGGTTGTCCATCGTAGTTTGAATATTGTTGCCAAATGAAATGGGTCCTCGACCACAGACACAGATCTCTTTGCGCGGCTAGCGCATCGTCCCATCAAGACTCGGAGGTGCTGTGCGTTGCGCGGAACCCGCCACAAGAGACTCTCGACGTTCAGTGATGGTCAGCTGGTGAACACAGACGCTTGGGCACACCAGAGTCTCTGCTGAGGGCTGGTGCATCCAATGCCAACAGTTTGAGTGGAAGCCGCCGTTCAATGTCTACAGCCTCACACTTGTGTACTCATTCTCGTCCCAAGAAAAGCAAGCATCACTCTCGGGTTCATCTCGGCAGAATGGAATGCAGCAGAGAAATGGCCATCGATACCGGATGTACAAGAGACCTCCGGATAACGGAGGTTATTAAAATGTACCGGCTAATATTGATGTTCATATACCACGATGAAAATATTAATATTTTGGTCCCCAACTCTGATTGGCCAGCCCCCAATCTTCACGTGTCAACCGTCGCGCACATTACGCATGCCACTCGACGAGGCTGACGCGAGATGCCCCATTCCGTAGTTTCCGCCAACAATGACGATGGAGGTATCTCATCACGCCGACGGCATCGCTGCCGCCGGCGTACGCCCCAGCACGGCCGTCGCGATGTTCCGCGAAACGGA
The DNA here is from genome assembly GCA_009835185.1 of Aphanomyces stellatus. NCBI lineage: Eukaryota > Oomycota > Saprolegniomycetes > Saprolegniales > Verrucalvaceae > Aphanomyces > Aphanomyces stellatus. The sequence continues at coordinate 4,715 of VJMH01006019.1, read as the reverse complement.
CTGGCGCGGCCGCGCCACCGAGCTCAAAGGTACGGACGAGTACGAGGCAAGCTTCCAGCGCACGCGCCGCCGCCGCATGATCCTCATCGCTGCCGTGTGTTTTGTCGTCGTGGGTGCCGCCATTGGCATCATCGCCACGACCAACAAGTCTGTCCAAGGCGCAGAGGTTGGGTCGGGAAGTGATCGGTCGTCAGACGACGCGGTCGTGCGTTCGAACGACGCGCCTGCCCCGGCGACGACGACGACGACCGACGTCGACCTCTCTGGCTTTGCCCTCGCGTCTTCCCCACCGCCGGATGTCGCGATCTCGGACGTCCTCGTCGGTGGGTCTGCCACGTCATCCGATGCACCGCTGGTTGCCACCAGCTCCAACAGCTCCAACTTGGACATCGTTCAAACCAGCAGCAGCCCAGAAAGCACCGCCATGAATAGCACCAATGCCACCTCGACGGACGCGCCACAACCGACGACAACGTCTGCTCCATCGACCCCAGCTCCACCGACCTTGACCCCCGCGCCAACGACGACGACGACCGCGCCGCCGCCGCCCACAACCCTTCCCCCGCTTTCACGCGGTCAGATCCGCTTTGTCAACCGCTGCGCGCCGTCGACGCTCTGGCGCAGCCACACCAAGCTTGTGTCGGCGATGCTAACGGGTGACTCGGTGGTCGTGGATGGCACAAAAGACAGCTCCAAGGCGTATTACTTGGCCGACGTTGACAACGGCGACTACTCGCTCTTTGAAAACCATTTTAGTCAGGGCAAATTCTGGTACGACCTGAGCATCATCCCGTTCAACTGCGGCCCATCGTGGAAGACATGCAACGGGAAACCACCCTCGTTCAACCACCCGATCGCCGTCGCGGTCTCGTCGCCCGACAAGGTGTCGTGCAGGAACCTCAACTGCCCCGACCGAAGCTGCGCCGACGCATATGTTTACCCCGACCAAGAGGCCACCCATGCATGTCCAAGCAGCGTGTCCATGGTCGTCACCTTTTGTTAGCGCGTTCGACTGCGCGGCATTGAATTCATGACTGGTTGTTCCGAGCATTTTTACTACGTAGTACTTGAAGTACCTGATACTTGGTCACGGCGGTCACACCAAGCTCACACGACTGTCTGCAACTTTGTGGTACATCGACGCCCATCCAAGTGGCACCTAACCAGATTTCAGACGCACACAGGACAACCAAATCGCCAGCTGCGTGGCATTGCTCGTAGCTAATAGCTATTGCTCGTTCTGCATTGCTCGTGCGTGCAATGCGGACAAAGGTGTAGTTGCTGTTGACGTTGCTTTGGCGCGGATAATACGAGGAGGTGATAGAACCTCTCGCAAAAGTTGCAATCGTCAGATCCAGTGGCACATGGCAGGGACTGCCCAAATATAAGCTTATTGTATCTTCGTTAGATTATTCATTTGTTCAAAGCCATTGTATGTTGTATATTATTTGTCTTCTTGGTATTCTACATTTAAGAGAGGTATACAAATTGCAAGCTCCATTGAAAGCGCATTTAGGTGGACTTGCTGGCATGCACGCCGGCATTGCACACTCGCGTCGTTTCGAGTCGAAAAAGGTGTGTCCCACGTCAAGCACCCACTGGCGCCAGTCATGGTCGCCCAGTCTTCGCATTAGCCAAGTTGCCGTCGTCATGACCACGGAAACTACTTTCCACGCGAGTCGTCAAGACAGCGTCCGCGCGAGCAGCATCGCCGAGTTCCGCCGCTCGTCGGCCGACTGGGTCATCCGACCCACTGAAGACAAAGACTCCGACGAGTACGAGCAAACGTTCCAGCGCCGCCGCCGCAACCGCATCCTCGCCATCGTCGCCGCGAGTGTCCTCGTGATCGGCGCCGCCATTGGCATCACGATCGCCAGCATCCCCACCACGAGCACTGCCGAGGTCAAAGCCAGCAACAACCCCGTCGTCGCTGTGTCGACGCCGTCGCCCGTGCTTGTCAACGAAACGCTCGTTGGCAGCAGCGGCAGCAGTAGCTTCTACGCAAACCCAACGACCACGGAGGTCGCGACACCCGAACCGACGACCGTGACCCCCGAACCAACGACCGTGACCCCCGAACCAACGACCGTGACGCCCGAACCAACGACCGTGACCCCCGAACCAACGACGACGACACCTGCGCCCACCACCACGACGCCCGCCCCGACCACCACGACCCCGGCGCCGACGACGACGACCGCACCACCGACCACAACCCCCGCGCCGCCCACGACCACGAAACCCGCGTCGCTCCAACCTGGCATGTTTCGCTTTGTCAACAACTGCGCCGAGAGCCTGACGCTCTTTCGCAGCGCGAGCGCCGTCGCGACGCTTGCAGGCAACGGCGGCGTCGTCGAGATGGACGGCACGGCGCAGGTCGCAACCATGTTTTATTTCGCCAAGACCTTCTTGAACGGTGACGCGACGTTGTTTGAGACCAACTTTGCCGGCGGCAAGTTTTGGTGGGACATTTCGATCATCCCTGTCGGGTGCGGCAAGGACAACTGGGACAAGTGCCTTGCGGGCAAACACATTTCGTTCAACAAACCCATGACGGTCGCGGTCTCGGGCGCCGACGTCACAAGCGGTAACCCGACCTGCAAGACCATCGCGTGCGGCGATCCGTCCTGCCCCGATGCGTACAAGGTCCCCAACGACCCCCAGACCAAAGTCTGTCCCAAGCAAGCCATCTTGACCATCTCGGTCTGCTAGACGACGACGACACATCTTGGACCTGACGACAGGAGGCGGGGCCAAGAATGTATACCTACAGGCAATGTAAAAGGCGTTGCCAAGTTTTTGTTGCCACGTTTGCGTTGCCATGTTTTTGTTGCCACGCTTGTGTTGCTAGATTCATGTTGCTGGCAACATGGTTTTCATCCGCAGCGGCAAGGCGAATTGGTTGGCTGCCAGACACCAAGCCTCGAAAGGAACTCCCTGCAGCACTGTTGGAGTGCACATGAACTCCTCGCCGTCGCATTTGTGGACGCTCTACAGATGGACACTGTCGTGCAGGCAACTGGTTGACACCATAAACTCCGACGCGGCTGATGCGACAAGGACAAAGACCACCTGACCTGCATTCTCCCGACTTGATGACTCGCGGACGAGGTTCCAGTAGTGCATGGCTGTGCATTGGTGACACGTGCACCCAAAGGAGGAGGAGGAGGAGTCTACCCAGGACGTCGCCAGTTCCATCAACGTTCCATCTCGTCCAGGGCAACCGCCCGCTGCTGCTTCAGAGGTTTGGCGGTTGCGTGGAGATTGAGATTCCTGAGACAGCTGAACGGTCAAAATATCATGCCAAATGTTGGTGTTTTCACCGTTTTTGATATTTGGTGGTTTTTCAAAATCGACCAATGAGTCGAATTTGACAAAAAAATACTAAATTTCTTGTTCATTTTGATAAAAATTCCTGTTTCGTCCAAACTATTTCGACAAAAAGTGTATTTGAGCGGACGCAAAAACTGCATTTGTTGTCTCCCGCCGTCCAGTCCGACCGCGTGCATTCTTGGATCGACGAGAGGATGACCCGGAGCTTCTCGCTCATCGTGCTCACCCCAGGTCATGAACAAAACAGACTCTCGGCCCTGGCATCCCAACCAAGCCTCTCGTCGCCGCTGCCGATTCTGCGATCCCCGTCGACTCTCTACACCGGGGCGTCGATGACAACGTCGCTGCATCCGTCCGACGTCGAAAGGAACGAAGATGTGAACTCGAGAGCGTCGTCTCCCCCAGCGTCCCGCGTCACGATGGTCGTCTGGGGCATCGTCGCGCTTCTCGTGCTGGCCCTTGGAGGTGCGACAACATACCTTGTGCTTCGACAGGACTCGCCTTCATCATCATCGGGGGTCGCGAGACCCTCCACGCCACCAACGACCATCCCGCCATACAGCTCGTCAAGCAGCACCATCATTCGACCCACAAGCACGACGGCGGGTTCCAACAGCAGCAAAGGGCACTTGTTGCGGCATTTGACCTGAAGTACAGACGCGCCGCTATGAAGTCGCTTCCACCTCAAATGACCCACCATCCTCGTTGTGCATGATACGCGCATGTCGTCAAATATTCCCATCAAGGCGTCGCGAACAAACCTCACTGCAAGAACTCCAAGAGAAGTCGATGGACCTCCACTCAAGGCCAGATGAAATCCATTTCCGATGACTTTTCCTGCCGTCCACCTTTCAACACAATTCTAGTGCCCGAGTAATTTATGATTTCGACATTGAGCAAGGAGGGCCTTAACAAAACGTGACCAGAAACACCGTCTTGGCTGGGCACGCATGCAGCCCAAACGGTTGCGACGGCGCCGTCGACGACGCAGTACATTGTGCGTCGCGGCAGTAGATGGTTTGACACGACTCGTTTTGGACGCCATTTGTGAGGATGGTCACACTCACGCTGCCTTGACTGCTGCCAACGACGAAGCTGTCGTCCGCGCGCAACCGATAGTGATTGGTGTCGTCGGCCACCGTGGCTTCAAATGTTACTACAACCAAGTGAGATCGATCGTCGAGGTTGATTGCAAACATACAAGGGAACGTTGCATCGGATCGCAAGACGACGCTGGTGGCGTGGGCCAAGTCAAGGAAGCCCCCCGTCACGAGGACGTCCTCTCGATGCACTACGTCCGCCTCGTTGGTTGTGTTGTTGACAATGGACAGAATGGTCAACGGACGACCGCAGTTGTTTTGGACGCGGTAGCCGATCGTGCC
>VJMH01006016.1:0-11211 GCA_009835185.1 Aphanomyces stellatus | reverse complement strand
CAATAGGCGCAGTGGACTTGGTTGTCACCATGATCTGTCGTCGGTAAATTGCCCGACCGATCCATATGAAGTTGAGGAAACAAACCATGCTTCCAACTGCCATGGACACGGCGACCAAGGAATGCGAGTCGTCCAAATGTTCATCGCTTATCGAGAGTCACTCAAGCTAGACAATGCACCAGTTGATGCTGGACAACGAGACAACTTGGCAGTGGGCGTATTCAATACTTGGACGACCGGACGCTCGTATCCCAGTCGGCTTGGAGTGTGGTCGATTGAGTCCACGCTTGACAGTGGCCTTGAAAATTCGGCTCACTGTAAGCGATCACGACTGCTTGCCGTGATTCGAGTACCCGTCAACCCCGTTTGGTTTGTTTCCGTGTGGTACACGCTGTATGCGCCTTGAATATTGTACTCCTTGAACGCAATCAGCTCGTGTCCTCGTGGTAGGGTGATGACTAAAAACGTTTCCATGACCTTGTTCTCCCATACGCTCAGAACAGGCTTAACGTGGCCAAGGGTGGCGATAAATTTTTGATCATAATGGCGCGCACAGTTCAGCCCAGCAATTGGTTCGCCGCCATTGGAGGCTTCCGCGACGGCAACAACTTTGAGCGACCGGACGCGAAGAACCCAGTCGTTGGGTATTGCCTTGTCCAGAGCCGTCCACACGAGGAACGACCCAAGGAGCCACGGACGAGTGTAACCGACCAAGGCGAACTTGGGAGCTAGATCCTGCTCGACAATGGGGTAGTCGAGGCCAGCGTAGAATAACCAACGGCTCGAGTCGGCTCGTTTGGAGCACGTGACAGCGGGCGCGTCACTAAAATTGGCCAATTGGTCTCCCTTCTCGTCGGCGACAACTTGGAACGTGTGGTAGACGTTTTCACTGAATGTACCCAGCGTCAAAGTCTTTATATGGTCCACGAAGCCCGTGGTCTTGGAAGCTTCGAACGACGAAACCAGGCGGAACGTCCATGGCCCAGATATCCCCGCCGGGAAGCAAACTTTGCAAATAAAGAAACGAATCGACGCGGTCCCCACGATTCAATTGGAGCATTTTGTTTTCCCCAAACGACGTGGAGTAGAGTGTGACTTTGGTTCCGTGGCGTGCGACCGCCTACGTCGCACGCACGACGCGAAACGATCGAACGAGTCCCAGTGCTTCCATCTCGTATGTGTTGAGCGTGGATATCGTCGCATTAGACACAACAAACGACGCGCCTGCAAACTTGGGCTGGCCGTTGCAGCGAGCGGCCTTGACGTCCCCACGCACTGCCCGACTCCTTCGCGACTTGGAAGAAGAGTCTGTCCGTGCGTTGCCATCGTCTCCGCACCACCCACGATGGAAGGCCAATGTGGCGACTGCCGCTGTCGTGCACAATTCGCCGCGGGCGGCGGCGGCGGCCAAGGACATCCATGAGTTGGCGAGTAGCACCCCCGGCGCAGAAGAGTCTTGTTGCTTGATCTGCATGGACGATTTCACGGAGCGGAGGCGATCGTACCCGCTGCCGTGCATCGGCGCATGCACGGGGGCGTTGGTGCACTACCGTTGCATCATGGCATGGCTGGGGCAGTCGGGCAGTTGTCCACTGTGCCGCGGGCCATGCGACGCCTTGGCAATGGAGCCCACACAAACGTTGGTGTTTACAGGTATGCTGCGGTGTCCATCTCGTCTTGCTCATGCGTTAGACCTCGCGACGATGGTGATGCGACCCGTGCCGCTGGATGCTGGCATCGTCCGGTGCTACATCAAGCAAATCCACCGCGGTGTCTTTAGTTCGTACGGCTACGAGCTCCATGTCCAGGGCCGGTACGGCACGAACGTAGCCGACCGCTTCCTCCTCGCGTCCAAAAAGCAAACGCGCGCCAACATGACAAGCAACTACAACATTTACACAACGACTACTTATGACGAGACGTCGCGCGTCGGTCGCATGGGCTCCAACTTGCTCGGGACGGTCTTTACCATGTATGACAATGGTCATGACCCCCAAAAGGTACGCTCAGATGGCAACCACATGTTGACGACGCCCGCAGGCGGCGAAAATTCAGCATGCTGCCGACGCCATGCTCGGACCGGGGGACAATGTCCTGCGCATTCGCGAGGAATTGGGCTGCGTCACGTACGAACCAAACCGCGTTGCGGTTGCTGGCCCTCGTACGATGCGGGTATGTATGTGGCAACTGTTGCCACCGCTGACAACACTAGGTGTGTGTGCCAGACGTGGACGAAGGCGGTTGGCATTGCAAGATAGTGCGGCCCATGAGCCAACGGGATCGCATTGTTAGTCGCTTGTCGTCGGGCGAACTCACGGTGCGATGATGGCGCGAGAGTTTGGTCTTGACGAGCTTCTAGGATTTGCTGAAATTTGGCAACCGCGAACCTGTCTTTCGAGAAGACTTGGGCGCGTACGTGCTCGACTTTGGCGGGCGCGTCTCGATGGCGTCGGTCAAGAACTTTCAGCTGATCTCGACGGACGACCCATCCATGGGCAACGTCCTCCAGTTTGGTCGCGTCGCCGACGACATGTTTACGATGGACTTTCAGTGGCCGCTCTCGCCATTCCAAGCGTTTGCCATCTGTCTCAGCAGTTGCGACCACAAGCTCGCGTGTGTTTAAGATCCACACAACGACGTGTCTATTATTGAGTCGCGCCACCCCAGCACTGTTTGGATGGTTGTGCCGCCGCCTGACTGGTCGCTTCGAAATGCGCAACGATGCGCTGGTCCAGGTCGTAGTACGACGCGAGGGGTTTGTGGGTCTTGATGTCGAGGTCGACGATGGCCACGACGACGCCATACTGCGTCCCGTTGCGGTGGACGACGTGCTCAAAGGCCGCCAAGGGATGCGCGGCGGCGACGTGCTTCTCGTGGATGGGCCGCAACGAGAGGAGCAGCGAGCAGTCTTTGAACGTCGTGGCGACCAAGAAGGCATCGAGGGTTTCTTGGACGAGGGTGCGGAATTGCGCAACAGTCACTTCCGATTCGTCGAATGACGACGAGGCCATCGTCATGGCGTGGCGCAGATGGCCTTGGACAGCCGGCGACAATCCCGCAAGAGGCGGTGACAACGTAGAGTCGTCGGCGAGGGCCGCGGCGGCTTGGGCGAGGGCGAAGACGCCTTCGATGTCCACGACATCGAGCGCATGCATGGAGCGGAGGTCCTCGAGGATGCCCGTGTGTTTATGGAAGAGCGCAACGAGGACGGCAATGTGGTCGTCCGTGAGTGCGTCGCCGACGACGCGGAGGTTGTTTTGGGGCGTCGTGGCGAGGCATTGCAAGGCGTGCGTCATGCGCGCGGGGTCGCGGGAGAAGAGGGCCAGCGGGCAGTACCCGCTCGGATGCGCGACTTTGCCTTGGTCTTGCTTGAGATGCTGGTGCATGCAAAAGCGACAGACGCGCGCTTTCACGGGGTGGATCCCAGGGCGCGGCACCGGGAGAAGGCTGCTCTTGGGTTTGAGTTCGATACAGAGGGACGATGAGGATGAGGACATGATGTCGGGCAGGAGCATGATGCAAGTGAGAGTCACGTCCAAGTGCGACGTGCGCCGCGCGACGGGTCGGTCAGGCGTCGTCTCCAAATGTGCGTTGAGCTGCTCGAGAAAGGGCGTCGGGACGTCGACGGCGACGGCGACTTGGATGTACTCGTCCTGCGTGCCACGAGGCATGTGACGTGCCGCGAACGCAACAATGTCTTGGGGGTGCGCGCCGTGGACGCCGTGCTTTCGGACGCGCAGGACGAGTCCCCGCAGCACCGGTGCGGCGCCGAAGTAGCGGAAGACGACGTTCGCCCCACCTTCCGACGCGTACTTCCACTCATGCGCACGCAGGGGCGGCAGATCTTCCTTGGACGCCACTCGAGGGAAGGAAGCGGAGGCAGGTGAAGTGGACGATCGCGGACGCGACAGAAACATCTCGGGCTACGTCGACATACACGTCCGTATCCACTCGAGCTGAGGTGGCACCTTGCTGGCCCCATCAAGGCGATTCCACTTCATTATCCGGCATTCCGGATAATCTCGAGCGAAATGATGAAACGTCGCGGGCACTGCCTCGCGGGCGCTCTCGAAAGCGCGGATGGTGGGGTCTGCATGGAGGGAACGTTGTATCCGTGCGGGATGGAGATACAACCTCATGGCAAGAGAAAAGCGACCGCGTCAAAGATGATGTCTTCCTATTGATTGGCGCGGGCGATCGAGGTTCCACCGGTGTTTTGGCCTCAGAGGCAAAGATTCGACGAGCTAGCGCCGCAGAATCGACGATACCATCACCAAGCCGTGGATCTCTACTGGTCAATTTGTAGAGAGGTGGTCGCAAGATACATGAGTCCGCTCAAGACCCCTCGCAAGGAGGACGTCAAATCGTGCAACTCGTGCGACTTGTCCTCCGTGTGCACGGTGCAAGGCATGTCACGCAGTGGATATTGGACGATCCAATGGCATGAAGGTCATAAAGAGTGAACGGGTCTGTGTCATCTTCATGTCCTGGCTGCACTTAAGATGCAGCAGACGGAAGGCTTCGTGGCAGCGCACTTGGCATCCTCAGATTTGAGTTTACGAAACCGAATGAGGTAGCAGTCGGAGCCAATCAGAGGCGAGGATTTTGTACCACCGAAAACAAACCGTGGGGAAGAACACACAAGATGAGTTGGGTCCGGACGGTTTTGTACGTGGTGGCCGCGGCGGGTGTCGCGACCAGCACGGTGCTCATCTATCGCTATGCGACGCATGGAGTTGGTGGAGATCGACCGCAGGACGAAGAGGAGATCCCGGATGTCGCCTCCACTTCCGCGTCTTCGCCGCCCGTTTCGGCGGCGACAAGCAACGCCCTCGACACCCAATTGCTCGCGACGGACGTCTCCCCGCAGACCCCACCGCCGCCACTGCTGCAATCGGACGAAATCATAGAGATGGATCGTCTCGTCGTCCAGGAAGGCAACATGTTGCTCTCGCTCTTTGGCATGTCGTTCATGGCGATCGTGATCATTGTCGCGTTTGTTGTGGCTATGACGTCGACCCAGAACATCGAGTCCGTCGCACAGATTGAAATGTTTCAGCCGCTCATGTTTATCGGTCTCGGCATCGTCGCGGGTACTTCGTTTTCTCCTCGGTTGTCTCATGACAAGCATGATGCAGCTTCGATGATCAATTCCGTCAACCAACGAAACATCGTGTCCCCGCTTCCCCCGGTCCTTCTCGACAAAAGCGGCGCCTTCCCCGACGCATCCATCGACGACATGCCTCCCGCCGGTAGAGCCTCTGCTCGGAAGCGTATGTGCAGCATCCATGGTGTGTCCTGACGTACGGTCTAGACGATCAGTCGTCGGGTGCCGCCGCCGCGCCGCGCCACCGAAGTCCATCCCCTCGACGAGTCGCTTTTGCCAATGGATCTCCCAACACTCCATCATCATCATCGTCGTCTTCATCCGAAAAACCCGCTCTGGACGCGCTGATTGCGCATGCCGATGCCCTTTATGCTAACGTACGTCAGTCATCGCGACTTGGGCGGGTGCGGACTTTGGGCATCCTGTAGGTCCAATTCAAGGAGTTGAAAACCTACTTGGACGAGAATTTGGGCCACTACCCGACCAGTGTCGAGCTCTTGTGGCGCAGCGCGCGGGCGTGCCAGGACCTGACGACGGAAACGGCCGACACGGAGACCAAGAAGGAGCTCGTATTTGAGGTACGTGCGACCGTGCGCGGAACGTGCGTGGGACGATCGAACGGCGCATGTAGGGCATGAAGCTCGCCGAGCGCGCGTACGAGGCCAACCCGAACGATGCAATGTCGAACAAATGGATGGGCATCATGATCAGCTCGTGCGGCAACTACCGCGACACGTCCGAGAAGATCAAGGGCGCGTTCAAAATCAAGGTAGACGACATGCATGCATGGAGGAGGCCTGAGACGCGGCACAGAATTTCATCTCGCGCGCGATCGAATTGAACCCGACGGACGCGACGGCCCACAACATCCTCGGGCAATGGTGCCTCGCCTTTGCCAACTTAAGCTGGCTCGAGAAGCAGGCGGCGACCATGCTCTTTGGGCGGCCTCCCGCCGCGACGTACGACGAAGCGGTGCGCCATTTCCACGATGCGGGTAGATGACGACAGTGAAGCCGATCAAAGGTTGTTGACAGGCGACGTGTAGAAAACATCAGTCCAGGGTTTTGGAAGAAGAATGCATTCTTGCTCGGCGACACGTATGCCAAAATGAAGAATTACGAAGAAGCCAAGTTGTGGCTCGTCAAAGCCAAGCAAATTCCCATCAAGACGACCGAAGACAAGGACGTCCAGAAGGACATTGACGCGCTCTTGGCCAAGCTGTAAGATAAAGAATTCATGTTCGGGATTTTGTCTTCTTGCGATCCTTGCCCTTGGCACGGCGGGCGGTCGACGTGTTGTCTTGGAGGGACCGCCGGATGGCTTCGCGTAGGTCGGCGTCGTCGTCGTCGTCGTCCACGTCGGCAACCGTGTCGTTCCTGGGGACACCGGCGGGCATGAGAGCGTCCTCTTCGTCGTCGTCGTCGTGGAGGGGGCCGCGATTGCGGATCTGCTGCTCGAAATGCTCGGTCGTCAATTGCCCTGCCAAGCGCTGGTTGCGCGCGTTGAAGACCGAGTAGGCGCTCGGAATCGGAACGGCGTTCCCGTCTTCGTCCACACCGACGGAATCCTTGTCCTTGTCACCCAAATTGACGATGATGCCGACGAAGAGCGTAGCGATCACGTAGAGCGTTACCATCTCGCCCTCGCCGCTGAGGACGAGCCCGTAGACCCAGATCGCAAAGTAGATCGTATACCGCAGCGTCGTCCATGTGAGAAGGCCCTGGAGTTGACGCTTGGACGGGCACATGGTCTTGATTTCCTCGAGGGTCTGCGCGTTCACGCGCATAAAAGGTGGGATGAACGGCGTCACCGCCTCGACAAACCCATCATATCCCATCTTTTTGAAATGCGATGTTCGGAATTGCTCTCTATTATAGGCTCAATTGCACGACTACGTCAAATAAATTCCATTGGTTTGAAAATACAATTAATTGTGTGGATTTGGACCAATGAATCATGTATAATGGTATTATAAGTATTTGATTGGCTTAAAAGCGAGATCTATCCGATGATTGATGCGTCGCCAATTTGCTCTTATTCCTCGAGCCTCATTTTTTGCCGTTCGATACAAACAGTCATATAATTACGTTTTTCGAATAAAATTCAGCTCGAGGACAACGCTTCGAAGAAACGGGTTTGCGACTCGCATGCAGATTTGAAATTGCTGGCGGCAAACGAGATATGAGCGGCGGCGTCGGCGTGGATGTGACAGGACACATGGAAGCGGGCGGCAAGACCGTTCGATTCTACATCGAGATGCAGCAGGAAGCAGTGCGCTTTGGGTTCAACGGCCGCTACTCTGAACTTCGACAACTCCACGCGCGTCTCTTGGCAGTCCTCAAGGGCATCGACAAGCAGTTCGAGCTCCCGCCATTCCCGCCCAAGCACTTGCTTGAATCCATGCACACACCGGCGAACACGACACGCCGCGAAGCGGAACTCTTCGAGTACTTTACGCTCCTCGGAACGAACCCCCTTGCCGTGGATTGGCTCGCAGCTCAACACGAGGCGCGCCTGGCGCTCGGTCCACACGAGAGCGAGAAAGATGGCGTTGACTTTACACCACCCGTTTGGCTCGTCAAGAAACAGCGGTCGCACCGGTCCTCCCAGCGGCAGCAACATTAACATGCTAAAATGGAAACCTTGTCATAAATAGCGTCATCGTCTACATCTAATCGGCGAGTGCATGCGCATCCTCAGAGATGCCGCCGCCTGCGCCATTGTCATCCTCGTCGTCGTCGTCCATGAACTCATCTTCGTACGAGAGCGGTCCGTCGCCGCCATCGTCGTCCGACTCGAAATCGTTCAAATGCCCCATGACAGACTCGATCAGCTCCTGATCCGCGGTCGATGGCGGTGGTCCCTGTGACACTGGTGGCGCCGCAGCCACCAACGTATTTGCACCAGAGATGATCGCTTCCACCGCCTTTTTGTCCACTTTGCCGCCACTTTCGTCCACCGTCGACCGGTCGTCGTCGTCAAACTCGTCGTCTCGCGGCGTCGTGATGTCGTAGAGCAGTGCACTGTCGGTCGTTCGTTCGCTCAACGGTGGTGCTGTCGTTGTTTCGTTGTTGGCGTTGGGTGCCACGAGGGGCGACTGCCGAAGCGTTTGCTGGATCGCCCGAGCAGCTTTTGTGGTCTCGTCGTCGTCGTCGTCGCCCGTCCGAGGACTCGCCGCGGCTTGCTTCTTTGGCTCAACTTCATGCAGTTTGTCTTCCTCTTCTCCCATCGACCTTGGAGTTTTGCGCGCGTCGACTGACTTTTCCGTGTTCGTGGACCTCCTGTATGCATTTTGAATCGCCCGCGCCGCGTCGTCCTTCTCGTTCGTCGGAGGCACTGCTTTGTCCTCGCGGGGCTTTGATGGTGGATCAACCACTTCCTTTGGCTCCTGCTTCGTCGACACGTCTTTAACCTCAGCCTTTTCATCACTTTGTTTGGCTTCGCTGCAGATAGACGACCGACGATACGCCTTCTGAATGGCAGCCGCGGCCACTTCTTCTTGATGATGCTGCGTCGTTTGCATCCCATTCACCTCTTGATCGGATTTGAACGACGCTGGTTCAATCTTCTTACTGGACTTCGCGTCGCTGTCCTTGTCACGATCCGACGCATTTCTTGCAGTTGTCTCCTTCATCACTTCGGTGTGAATGGCCTCGACATCGCTCGGTTTGGCTTCATTGCAGATAGACGACCGTCGATAGGCTTTCTGAATGGCAGCAGCAGCGGCTTCTTCTTGACGAAGCTGCAACGCTTGCATCCCATTCACTGCTTGATCGGATATGGATGGTGCTGTTTCGACCTCTCTTCTGGTCGTCATGTCTCTGTCCATGTCATGATCAGATACATCTTTCGCAGTCGTCTCCTCCTGCCCTTCGGCGTGCATGGCCTTGACATCACTTGGTTTGGCTTCGCTGCAGATAGACGACCGACGATATGCCTTCTGAATGGTAGCAGCGGCCACTCTTTCTTGATGATGCTGTGTCGTTTGCATCCCATTCACTTCTTGATCGGATATGGACGACTCTGTTTCGACCTCTCTTCTGGTCTTTGCATCTCTGTCCTCGGCACGGTCCGAGACTATCTCATCGTCACTTGCTATGTCTTTGACTGTCGCCCCTGGTGCTGTTGTCTCAGTCGGGGTGTTGTCGACACTGGCCGCAGTCGACTTGCGGAATGCCTTTTGGATGGCTGAGGCTGCATTGTGCTTGTCGTCGTCCGTGGGGTTGTTGCTGTGGACCGTTGCAACAGAGCCACGTGCTATGGCCGACTCTGACGCACTTGGTGTCATCACCCCCTCGGTGCCGTTCCCACCAACGTTCGAGTCCACTTCTTCATCATCCTTTTCTTCGGTCGGAGACTTGTCGTTGGTCTTGTGTGGTGTCGCGACGGACCTGCGATATGCTTTTTGGATTGCCGCGGCTGCAGCTGCCTGTTGCCCATCACTTGGTTGGGTTGGAGCGGCATCCTCGTTTCCATTTCTCAATGCAGACCGCGATGCACTCGGTGTGACTTGGCCATCACTTGCCGCCACGTCCGAGTACGTTTCGTCAACTCCATCGCCATTGTCGTCGTCGTCGTCAACATCTTTGGTTTGGGTCCGAGACGATGCGTTCCCAACGATGGGTGTCTTGGCGTCATGTGGGGATTGACCTACGACCGACTTGCGAAAGGCTTTTTGAATCGCGGTCGCCGCTGCGTCTTGGTCGACTTGGGTGGTCTCGCCGGTCGCAGCAGATGTCGTTGGTTTTGTCGGCACCAACCCCACGTCGGAATTACTTTGCGAGACCTGGCCTCCCTCGCTGCCATTGAGTTCCGAGTACACCTCGTCGTCGTCGTCGCCAGCACTGCTGGCTTGGTCCGTCGGTACAGTCTCGGCATCATTGCTTGCGGTCCTTTGCATCGACGACCGTCGAAACGCCTTTTGAATGGCTGCGGCCGCGCCTTGTTGCTCCTCTTCCTCCATTTTTATCTTTGTCACGACATCGACTTTTGTCACCGGGGTTGCGAGCGCCGCGTCGGATGTACTTGGCGTGACTTGACCTTCGCTGCCAGCAGGTTCCGAGTACGTCTCATCAACATCGTCGTCGTCGTCGTCATTGATAGGAACCGGCGGGATGCTGGTCTTGGAAAACGCTGGGACGATTTGAAGGCCACCGCCGACGCCATGGTCATCACCGTCGTCATCTTCGTCTTCCTCGTCACCACCAGACAAGGACGTGCGGTGCTTCTTTTGCACTTCGCGGTGAAACTCCATCGAGTCTCGGCGATGCGAGTACATTTTGAAGAGCTTTTGGATCCGACACGCAGCAGCGACTTCGTCCAAGTCGGTGTTTATGTCGTCATCGTCTTCGTCAGAGTCTGCCTGTCCGTCATCCTCTTGGTCATCCATGGCCTCGTCGGGGCCTGTCGCCGCCACTGGTTCGTCGGCGCGCGGCGACGTGTCAAAAGCCATGAGTGCTTTGAAATCTTCGTCGTCGTCGTCGTCAGCATTACCATCCTCTCGTGGCGTCGTGACTCCATCGTCATGCTCGGTTGGGTCAACCTTCGTTCCATCGAGGATGCGCTCAATGTCCGTCGTCGACTTGGCGTCGTCGTAGTCGTCGTTGACCCAATCATCGTTGGCGGCATAGTTTGGTGGTGGCCCACTCGCACTGCTGCTGTTGCTCATGGATACGACCACCCCAACGGACGACGCAGTTGCAGGGTTGACAGACGGTGGAGACGAGGCGTGGAGCGCCTCATCTTCGACATCGTCTTCGGGTGCCTCCGTCGAGTCTATCTTATCCCCGCTCGCCTCTGCCAAGACCTCGTCGTCATCGTCAGTCTGGACAGCTGTGACGATGGCCGAGAGAGCCAAGGGAGGCACGACCACACTTGGTGGTGGAGCTTCCTTTGCAGAAGGTGGCGGTGAAATTGGCCCTTTTGCAGGAGGCAACGCGACGTCCTTTGTCGATTTCTGCTTTGCGGATGTTGGTTTTGCCACTGGCTTGGTGGACGTGGTCTTCGTGGGGGGTGGAGGTCGTTTTGGGGTAGCCCCTGGGGTCGTGGGCCTCGATCGACTTGCCGACAGCGGTCGCCCTGGCCGTGCTTGAAGGGGAGGGGGA
>VJMH01006007.1:0-29423 GCA_009835185.1 Aphanomyces stellatus | reverse complement strand
CCCGCGTGGGTCGGCGCCTCGGACGACGTCGACAAGCTTGCCGTCTCGCCAGAACTGGAAGGTGGGCATGGCCGAGACGCCGAGAGCTTCTGTCACATCTTCGTTCTCGTCCACGTCGAGCTCGAGGAAGGCCACGTCGGTGAACTCGTCGGCCAGGGCTTCGAAGTGGGGTTTGATGAATTGGCACGGGCCGCACCACGCCGCGCTAAAGTCCACGACCACGAGCTGGGACTTGTGTTGGTCGAGGGTGGCTCGGAAGGCGCGTTCGTCTGCGAATGTCTTGTGTTGGACGGGCATCTTGCTGTGTGTGAAATTGAATAATGGACAAGCGAGCCGCCCAACGAAACACGGGTGATCTCGACATCACTTTGTTGTTGCAATCGAAGTTGTGTTGGCCAATCCGATTGCTTGTAGATATTTAAGTGATTCGAATACGTGCGTCTGATTGGCCAAGTCTCCCTTGACAGTCGATTGCTGTATCCTTGGGATAGAGTTGCATCGGATAGACCTTCCACGGAAGAAACCAACAGCTGATGAAGGACCCCCCCGCAGTTCAGCTGATGTCGAGACAGGAGCGAGTCAAAGGAGTGAAAACAGCCAACGTATATTGAGTGTGTACTTGCCTGAATTTGCCCCCTCATTCGCTCCTCCAAGCATCGTATTCCGTAGTTTTAGCTCAATATATGTGCTGCCGAATCGTCGAGTAATTTATCTGAGTTCTATCGAGTACTTGCTAACCTTAATAGCTCCATTTGTGATTTACCCCCTTTCCGTCGCTGTCTATATTTCTTATTTGGAGACTTCGTTTTGAAACTGAAGTGATTTTCATTACCTGGATTCCCGAAGAACACGTTGTTTTGAACACATTGTTTTGGGGGTTGTTTATGACCTGTCCTTGGCATGTTCTCTACGATATGAAGGGATATAGAGGCGCGGCAGTTGGGCGGGCGGTGAAGGACGTTATCTTGCCGCCTTCTCCGTGACAACGCGGGAGAGAGGCTGCGCTGGATGGTGAAACCTCGTATTCTTAAATACATTGCTTCTTTAATAATATAACGATGCTCAATTAAAATTGACCATTGTTTTACTTCGAAGTATTATAAGTATTATCAAAGAAGCAATTTTTCGAGATCCTTTTTTTTTTCAAATAATAAATAAAAGGGCGGGTGGCATTTTTCTCAGCGGACTTAATTGGGGTGCCCGATCTCGCGTGTTCATTCATTTCCTATCGACGGCGCCGCCCCCCTTCTTCATCGAAGGACACGACGCAGGTAGCATGAGCTTTGCTGATTTCGCGTCGACCGCGTCGTCTCTTCCGAGTAAATCGATGGCGCCTGCCCCTTCCTCCCACACCTCCAAGAACGCACCGCTTCTTGACAAACTGGGCATCAAGTTGGAACAATACCAGCGACAGGTGGCGGCGGTCCGACGCCAAGCACAGAACGCGCCGTCGTCGATCGAAGCACAACAAGACTTGGAAGATCGCATCAAATTTGCATGCATGTTGCAAGACGAGATTGCCAAGCTGCTCCCGCAGCTCCCGCGAACGCCGGCCATGGAAGTGAGTCGGCGGAAGCTGTTGAAGGACTTTGAGCGCATTTCGAATCAACTCGAAGGGGCCGTCCAGGACGTGGCGAATGCACAAATGAAGCAATCGGATGCGCTGCGGCAAGAAGTTGAGCGCGGCGACGGATCGAACAGCCTTCAAGCCACCGTGAACGGACAAGTGATTGAATTCAAGCAGCTCGACAATGAAATTGCCCACAACGAAGCTCTCATCGAAGAGCGCGCCAAGGACATTGACCGCATCCATCAAAGCGTGGCGCAAGTGAACGAAATTTTCAGAGATTTGGCGGCGATTGTAGGCGAGCAGCAGGGCGCAATCGACGACATTGGGAACCACATCGAGGAGTCGCTCGCGCAGACGCAGCAAGGCTTGACCGAGGTGAAGAAGGCCGCTGCGAACCAAAGCAGCTGCCAGATCATGTAGACGACGCCCATTTGCATTACGCAATTGGCGATAAATTATACGCGCTTCATGCCGTCATCTGCATCTTTGCCGGCCAGTTGGAGTTGTTGCATGGGTGCATGCGTGTCATGAACACCTTGCGGGTTGTTGGGTAGTTGTGGCAATGCAGGGCGTTGATTGGACAAATTTCGATATTCTTTGTTATTATAGCCAATCTGGAAGCTCCATCCAAAATATGCAACTTTGATTGGACAAAAGCACAAATTCTTCGAAATTGTGATGTGTGCCTTCTCGCAACAGGTCGCTTTCCATCTTGCCATCGATATTTCCCGACCCTTCGGAGGAGCTCGTCCCATGAAGGAGCTCAGTGTCGAATCTTTTGTCGGACGGTAGTACCATGCAGTTCTCCTTAGCGCTATTCGGTCTCGCCTCCATGACGATGGCGCAGGACGCGTCTCCGACCTTGTCTCCTGTGCTGTCGTCGACGCGGCCAGGGAGTTGCAGAGGCACGGGCGCGTCCGCAGACTGCGCGGCGTTTGGACCCGACTACTCTTGCATCTCTGTCGAGTCGAACATCCCTGGCATGACGCTTCTCTCACAATGCGTCAAGGGGGACGCGTGCGGCGGCAACGTCAACGGCAAGTGCCCCACGTTTACCAATTGGCCCGCCAGCACGCGCGTGGTGCAGCCCATCTGCGCGTTTGCCGTCGTGACAAACTGCAACGCCGCCCTCAACTTGGACAGCAGCAGTGCCTCGTCGACCGCGGCGCCCAACAACAAGACGGTCTCGTGCTTCCAAGCGACTTTTGTCAGTGGCAATCAAACCCAAAAGGTGCTGGGGATCTACAAATGCGTCGACCAGCAAATGTACTCGGCCAACAACATGGGCTTCCTCGACCTCACGCCAAAGCACATCCAAGCATGCGCTGGCAACTCGACGAAGAGCAGCAACGGCGCCACGAGCTCGCTTGGCCTCTGCAACGCCCATGGCACGTGCACACCCAAGGCACAATTCGGCAGCGAGTATGGCTGTGCCTGCAACGCTGGGTATGCCTCCACCGACAATTGCAATATCCCTGTCGGAAACGTCTGCGATGCCTTTGGTCAATGTGGAAGCAATGGCGGGGGCGACCCCACGACGGGCCAGTGTGTCTGCAAACCTGGGAACCAGGGCAACCAGTGCTACCAATGTGATCCAGCTGCCGCCGCCAGTGTCGTCTGTTCGAATCGCGGCGCGTGTGGCGTCGACTTGACGTGCGTGTGTCAGTCGGGTTACGAAGGGCTGAATTGCGAGACGGTGTCCAAGCCCCCTAAACCCAATACGACGGTCGCACCGGCGGGCGGCGGCGGCGGTGCCACAAGCGACGCGGTGTCAATGAGCCTCCCGTGGATGGTTGCGGCGACGTTGCTCGGTTGTAGCTTGTAGCTTAAGACACAGAACCGTGCGTTTTGGTTTAGAGGTCTCGAGTGGCGTGGGGCACCGGAGGACGCGGCGGGCGTAGACAGGCTTGGAACTCGGGCTGAACGTCGACCGTCGCAACCTGTTTGAGCACCATCGCATCGGACGACAAGAGGTCGACGGATCCTTGGCCTCTCTTGATGTGCGACGGTGTTGCCGTCCCTGTCGGTTCTGAGATGCTACACAGGCGGCTTGGAAGGGTCCATGAGCGGGTCGGCTTCGACGTGGTCGTCCTGCGGCAACGCGTCAAAGCCATCGACGTGCCTCGGGAGAAGAAAGAGAAAGCCAAGAATGGCGACGTTGGAAAGGCTTGAGACGACAACCAAGAGCCAGAGGTTGGTCCAGTCGACGTTGTGCGTGTCTGGGTCTTCCGTGATGCCAACCGCTTGGATCAATCCTGCCGAGAGGAAGGCGCTGACGACGCCGCCAAAATCCATAAAGGAGAGGTAGAGTGCATAGGTCAAGCCATGGAGCTCCTTCTTAGGAGGACTGAACGACGTTGCGACGACGAGGAGCTGCAGGAGGGCAAACTCGCCCGTGAAGGCCGTTAGGAAGGACTCGGTCGTCATGAAGGAGCAGAGTGGCAGCGGAAGAGGCTGCATGGGGGGCGCCAAGAGCAGCTGCGGAAGCCCCGCCAGCATCGAGAGGACGGTCGACACTGCAAAGACGAGACGGACGTTGCGACCACTGCAAAGCTTGGCGTAGACAGCGCAAGAGACGATACGACCAGCCATGCCTAGGAGGCGGCGTGCATAAGGGACGGAAAATGCAATCAAAAAGGGGGCAACGGACCGGCAAGCGACATGTACTGGAAGCACTCCTTCTCGTTGGCCAAGAGGCCATAGGTGTATTGATACCACGCCGAACCACCGCCGGGAAGCGCGCTGCAGAGGAAGAAGAAGGCCATGACGGGGATGTACGCGCGCTGCTCGGAGACGATGCGCCGACTCGCGGTCGTGAGCGCCGTCCATTTTTGGGTCACCATGTCGCGGCACGTGCGCGGCGCCGTCGAGTCGGGCGGCGTTGGACGCGAGACATCGACTTTGGTTTCATAGAGGACAAGCAGACACACGGCGACGCCGACGAGCGGAATGACACTGCTCCAGGCAATGATGTCGGCGCTACGTAGCGACGGGCTGTGGTAGATGGGAATGCCGACGAGGAGCGCGAGGATGGACGCCGCATTTTTGGCGGCATTGGCCCAGGCCTGGGTGACGCCGCTTTTCGTCTTGTCACCCGCGGCCACGTCGACAAGGACGATGCCGAGCATCATTTGGGAGAATGCTTCGCAGGACGAATCGACGATGCGGAGGCCAAAGGCGGCGGGGATGGACGATGTGACAAAGAGACCGGTCGCGAGCACCGAGAGGGCGGCGCCAAGTTCACAGAGGACGATGTAGTACTTGCGACGGTAGCCAAAGATGGGAACGTTATCTGAGAGGAGGGCGTAGACGGGCTTGAGGTTCCACGGAAAGAACGAGACGGCGTAGTAGATGCTCGTCGTCGCGGGTGGCATGTGCAGTGAGTTGAAGAGCCAGTCACCGTACGCAGTCATGGGAAACGTCATGAAGAACGAATGGACAAAGTAGAGGCAGAGGATGCCCAGTGGGAGGCCGCCCGCCGCCGTGGGTGGCGACACCGGCGGCGACGACTGCGAATTTTGCGTCATGCAATGAGTGGTCAAATGCCATTGGCTCACACGTCGGTAAAGACGACCAATCAAACGCGAGAAGAACCCGAGCCAGCCAAAATGTTGAAATTGTCATGCAAGTTGACGAGCCTTGGATTGGTCCAAGCATGAGACAAGCAGCTTCGAGTCGGAGGTGGCGGCAAAATGGCCACGGCGAGGACATGTTGGCGTATTCTGGGTGCAAGTCCCTGGACGCATCGCCGCCATCTGGGGTCATGGCCTGCTGGTATGCAGAGGCCACGGTTGACGAAGATTTCGTGTGTGCGTCGTTGAAACCATAAAAACTGCGAAGGTGACTTGGGGTGTCATATTAGCAACTTATTAGGTTTGTAGAATTCGGTGGTAGAAATACGTTTCGTTGTGGTGGAGCTGCCAATTGGCGGGATGCAGCATGCGTTGGGTGAGGTCGGCGGGGGCGGCGGCAGCAGCGCCCGCGTCGACGTCCCAGCAGAGTTCCTCCGACTGCTGGTACATCAGACTGTGGGTCGTGCTCGCAAGGAGCGTGAAGCGCTCGCGCACACGCTTCCGCGGCAGGCCTGCGTCTGGCCAAAAGTGCCATTCGACCACGAGGGTGTCGCCTACCCCACAGTCATGTGCATCATTTTCGGACGGATCAAAATACCTTGGTTCTCTTCCCAGGCGCGGGTGCCACAGAGCTGCATGCCTGTGCCAAGGGTGGGCTGTCCACATGGACCAATGAGTTGATGCGAATGGCTTTGTGGCTGTTGGTCGAGGCGAAAGGTCGTCCACTGGGCATGCACGGAGCTCTCCCACCGCATCATCTACGGATTCGTTGAGGGTGCGAAACGATATACGGGTATATCTACCTGCGCTGCATCGGTGCCTCCATCGGCACAGGTCCATATTCGACTGCCGCGATCGAGCAGATGGCCTTGGATCAAATGTGCATGGCTTCGCACACGGTTCTCCCGTTGCCAGCGGCCATGCAGCGGTCGTCGGTTCGCCCCAATCGACACCATGGGCTGTGGTTGGGGATACCTTGCGGCCTAGACATGGTTGGTCAGCCAACGACGTTTCGGTGGTTTTAGCTGACCTTGCGGACTTCCTCGGCGAGCGTTGCATATTGATTGAACCAGCCGAGGCCAGCGGTCGCGCCGCGAAGTTGGCACGCTGGGAATTCCCGCTGAACGTGAGCGAGAAGCTCGTTGAGCGAAATATTTTGGTTTGCTTGGAGGTCGCGGTGGATCTCTTGCCAGAGGTACGTGAGGGAGTGGTGAAACGATTCGGTCGGGTCGACGCCATGCTGCGTCATGTCGGCACCGACGCGTTGCACGGTCGCGGGGGCAAAGATGTGGTGTTCGAGGATCGACACAAGCACGGAGTGCGTCGGCGACGACTCGCGGAGGCCGAGAAAGTACGCGTCGTCGGGGGTCGCCCCTGCCACGATGCAGCGCGAAAAGACATCGGCAAGTCGAATCATCTCGTCCACAGCGGCGAGCGCACGCGGCGATGGCGATGGCGCCTCGGCATGGACGGCCTCGTCGTCATCTGAACCACCGTGTTGCAGGGACATGGCATCTACTCGTGCTTGTATATCCTCCATGGGTGGTGGACAAGAGGTCGTACCGATGGTCGTGGCAGCGTTCGTCGTGGGGGGCGACGACGGAGTTTTCGTGGGTGCGCTGCGTCGGGTGGAGCACACGGTAAACGGCGGCGACGTGAGCCGGTCGAGACAGACGAGGACAATTTGACCATGTTCGTGCCGCCGACCAAACAAATAGACCTAGACGACGACGATCAACAAGATGGCACAGTCGAGCATCGGCAGCGTCGTGTACCACCAACGTGTGTTTGATGTTGCAATTGAATCGATTCGAGCGCCAGCCATAGTGCCAGCTCTGTCGATGGCAGTTGAATTCGTAGACGGGCGACGACGACGCGCCGCCCTCGACGACGCGTTCGCCCTGCATCCACGTGCCCAACGGCGACTCGGTCGATTTGACCTCTGCGGCCACGTCTGCGAACGCGAGGGTCGCATCTGTTGCGATCGCTTCCGATCCGTCGGCGACTTCAAAGCGGCAAAAGCTCACGACGTGGTGGTGGTCCTGTGTGTCGGCCGTTGTCGCGACGACGATCGATGCGCCGCAAAACGAGTTGGGCCGATGGGCGCCGCAGCAGTGGGGAAAGCACCGCAGGTTCTTGTGCCCTGTACTCTTGTTGTTCCTGCACACGTGGCTCAGGACGTCTGCGAGTAGTACAGGCTACCTCGTGTACGAGTCGCAAAATAGTGGTGCTGTACACCCCGAGTGTACAAAGTGGAGGCGCCGCTTGGCACTTGAGGAAGCAGCCATGCGCGCGCACCAAGTCAAAAGAGGCAGTGAATTAAGCTTGGGGTCGTTTCGATGGTTCCGTAATCGACTACTCGCCCGTGTCCCAATGGAGGAAGTATCCAACGATGCCACATGATGAACACCGACGGGCGCAACGAGTGGCCGTTTCACGATTGGGACGGAAGACATTGTACTGTATCTTTCCAACCTTCCAGTCAGCCCCCACCGACAATCCCATGGTGCTGCAATTCAATATAGACAATTTCGAATGAACGGTGGGCCTGATGGCGCAGGTCCTCGTCACCGTCGGCGTCGTCGTCGTCGCCGCCACGCAGTCGTGTAACACGCGCCGCCCCCGCCCCGAAGCGTCGTTCCAGTGGCGCCGACGGGAGAGATTTCTGGGGCCAGTCGCGGCTGAGACGCTTCACGGGGTGAAAAATTGGACACAAATCTCAGACTTGCGACGCTCGACGACCGTCGTGTGCAGCGAGAGAGATGGCTGCGTCGTCGAGGCCAACCTACCAAGGCTCCCCCGTGCGTCATAAGAGGCAGTGTGTGAGTCCGCGGGGCGTGGTGGCGCTGTCGGCGTGAGTAGCAGGGCCACCCGCCGTTGGCCTTTTTTTCGTTTCTCTTGCGGTCTTCGCATACACGTGGACCGAAGAACCCCCAACCACACACACAAGGGATGGGTAAACATGCAACAGGATTGCCAGCACACAACCAAGAAGCTGAAGATGCAGTCCAGCGGCGTCGGAGAAGTCGACCTGCATGCGTCCAGTGCCGCGCGGGAGAAGGTCCTCGGGGCGAAATCATTGTATGCGCGCCCGCCCCTTGGAGGGTTGTCAAAGCAACATCAAAGCAGACGGACACTGGACTTGGTCAATCTCATCTACTTCAACTGCCTAGTCAAGAACCGGCTGCGAGGCCATCGACGCTGTCTTGGCGAACGTTCGATGGATACGTTTGTGTGTTGAGTGATGCGAAAAAAGCGCGAGGACGATACGATGCACCCACCAAGAGTAGCTCGACCTCTTGTCCTCCATGCAGGCCGCCGCCACCGTCGCGTGAGATGCAGGGCAACCAAGAAAGTGTGACTCACGCGGGTTGTCGAAGTGTGTCACACTTTGAACTGTACCAACGAGCGTGACACCAGCATGTACCCGGTACGATACGTGGTGCAGATTAACCAAGCAGGGGGATGTTGAGCAAAGCGCACGTCGTGGGCAAAGCGCTCGCCAACAACCGAGTTGGGTGGCTGCAGAGGGGCGCAAGGTATGGGGGGACAAGAGTGAGTAGTTTGCATCTTGAAGAGGTGGTCAAGGAGCAGCCTGTGCAGCGGGGGAGGCATGTTGTATTAGATCCCTTGGCAACGAAACGGGCCTGTCGTTGCGCAGTGTATGTCTAAAGTTGAGAGCAGGAAACTAATGGCTGAACGTCGTCAATTCCTCTCCGACTAAACACAACAAGGTGCATGATAGTGCTACAACTGGAACAACGAACGGAACACGCCTTTTGTTGACCAAATCCTGAGAATTCAGCCACAGTGGTGGTGCCCATCTCATTCGGAAGACTTTGGTGATGCCAATGTTTGTGGTTGGCCGGCCCGTGAGCGATTTCTCCCTAGCTTCTGACCACAAAGGGAGAGGGGGCGACGACGATCATATTTTGGATGAGCAGTACCCTTGGCGGCCAGGCGACTCTGCCACAGCGGAGAACTTCCGCCAGGAACGACACTGGCCCCAATGGCAGAGGGGGTCCATAGACTTCGCAATCCGATCAAGCTGATGAGTTGGAGCCTGTGGCCAGCGTCCAACTGTTTCGTTGTCAGGTTGACTACCGACTCGGAGCAGATGATATAGACTCGTGCGACAATCACAAAGTTACAAGTGTGTAGCAGGTGGGGGAGCCAGATGGTGTTGTGATTGCCCACACAAACGAGTGGCTGTCAAAGCACACGGTTCAGGTATTCAAACACCAAAATAACATGGACAATAACTGCCAACGTCATCAACATATGACTCGCTGGGCATCATCTTTGGACCACATGGTTGAACGCGGGACCAAGCAATGATGACAAGTGTCACTGAAACAGTGTCGACACTTTGCAAGTGCAGTTGCTTCGAGGGCTGCGACAGAGTCAACCTTGGAAATGTACCAATACATTGGCGTGCGCTGGGCGAGTGCAGCGATCCCTTCGCGATTCCATGTACGTCGTAGGTCCATGGCCAACATGCTGCAATGTGAATTCCATCATCGATAGTATTGCGCTCCAGAATTGTCCCAAGGTCATGCACACGTCAAGGTGTGTTGACATTGCACATATGTGTACTCCCTCAACGTCTCGATACAAGCCTCCGATGTCAAGACCTCCGCGGAGATGGAAGCAGTGTTCTGAAACCTGCATGCCGTTTACTTGGAGGGACTGCGCGTCGAAAGGAAGGCTTCATCCCAAGCACCAAAGAGAGGAGGAGGACCCAAACATGTGTGTGTCGGGATGGTCATCAATGTGAAACCGACGACGCTGGACTGAGATGGCCTGGGTGCGGATCTCGCGCCTTGTGTCGACTGGCCTCATGAGGCAGATCGAGCCGGAAGAGAAGGAGATGCGGGAAGACGGACGAGGAGAAGAGTCCACTGAATGACTCACATGGCTACGGCTGGTGGGAAACCATCGCACTCGGAATGAGTCATTCGACGGCGCTAACATGTCCCTACGGTAAAACACGAGATTCGATCACTCGACTTAACCGAATATCGTACTTTAGGCGGACGGTCGTTTCAAGTTCGATGGAATGACTCCCCAAGAAAGAACGAGATGGTGGCGACGACCAAGACAACCTACACGTTCGTGGATGGAATCACGGGCTCGATCGAGGTGAGATTCGCTGCATGACCGTTTGGCAATGAGGCGGGGGAGTAGGTTCACCATGCAGCGGGCAGTAGTGGCGCAACAATCGTCGCGGCACTGGACGTGTCTGCGTTGAACATGATGGCATTGCGCGCGGCGGACAAGAACTGCGAGGGTGTGGATGCCGTCGCGGCATACAAATGGCATATTCACACCAAGTGGACGCACGGAGATGGTCGTTCGTCGGGGTATGTCATTCTCCACCTGCCTGTGTAACCATCGTCTTCAAGCGTCCTCAGCCACTGTTCCCTCGCTGCTGCGGGCAATCATTACGACCCCGACTACGCATGCGGTCCCAATTCCGAGTATGTCGGTACCAACACATGCAAAGAGATCACGCCGACCTACGAATGCACCCCCGCGACGTACGCAGTCAATCCCCTCGCTTGCGAACGAGGTGATCTCTCTGGCAAACTGGGCGACATGCTTGTACGTCTCTCTTCTTCCATCATTTGAGTGTTCATGATGGAACTTCCATCTCCATTAGGTTGACGCGCATGGCAAGATCACGCACTCGTGGGTCGATCCCCATTACCCCGACCTCCACGAAAGCACCCCCGAGTGGAACATGATGTTGCATGCGGTCTGCGGGAAGGCCACGCCGCGCGTGGTCTGTGCGACTGGCATCACATCCGCGCCTTCCACCGCGGTCATAGTCCCCTTCCAGACGTCGGTCGTCGCCGCCATCCTCTTCTTCGCACTCGTTGGTTGTTTTGTCTTGCGGCGCCACCCGACCGTCGGCCGCTTCTACCCGACCAACCTCGTCGTCGTCGCGACCCTCGCGCTCCTCGCGCTCCTCGTGTACCAAGACGTGGCGTCGTTCGTCTAATGTTCCGCGAACGTGCTGCGCGCGTTCGGCGTGTGTGTTTTTATGTATCTTACTGCGGCACCCAGCTCCGAAACACTTCGTAGCAGGCAAACTGGACGCCCATGTTGGGCATGGCACGCACGAGCGTCGGCGTGAGGCCGCGATAAAAGCTCACGAGACCCTCGGTCTGGTACAGCTTGACGTAGCAGTCGATCGCGTGCTTGTAAATGCGCTTGGCGCCGTTGCCTTGCATTTGCATGCGCCGCCGGACCGTGTCGTTTGGGTACGTCAGGATCGTGGCGATCATGCCGGCGCCGCCGCCACAGACCATCTTCCCGACAAAGTCCGAGCCGGCGTCCGTGTCCTTGGGCAGGAGTGCACGCAAGATGTCGTACGAGCCAAACTTGATGCCTTCGTATGGAATGCTGCCGGCGAGGGTCGGCCCGATGCCGCGGAAGAGCGACCCGACGCCTTCGGTCCGCGCGATTGTCGAGAATGCGTGTAGCATGCCGCTGTACTGGGCCTTGGACTCGATCTTACCCGAGAGACGCGTGCGGATAAAGTCAAGCGGATACGTCAAGATGCACGCCGTGAGACCGGCGCACGCGCCCGCGACGAAGCCGAGGTGGACGCGCTCGATGGGTACGGTCGTCTGCGCCGCGAGCATCTCTTTGTAAATGTCGGTCCACGCGAACAAGATCGCTTTGTGTGGGAGGATGCGCACGCACGCCGCGACGTTGCCACGCCAAAAGCCCGCGACGCCTTCGGTCTGCACGATGCGGCCAGCGGTGCCGACCATCCCGACGGCCGAGTCGCCTGTCTGGCAGACGATCTTCACGCGTTCGAACGGCGCCACCACGGTCTTCGCGACAACGCCGGCCATGCCGCCAGCTGCCATCAAGCCGAGGCTCTTGTCCTTCTTTCTTTGTACTGCCGCGGACGCCGTCATGATGGACCGGCGTGCCGCCTCGTGGGTATTTTGTGGGGCTGATTTCAGGCGAAGATTGTATCGACAGAGGAACCTCTGAAATCGAATATGGCCGGATATTAGGTATTAAATAAGAAGGGTTTAAGGGATTGGAATGATTAAGTTTCACAGGTTGAAATCCAAATTCCAAGAAAGCGCTCAACTTTCGGAGACAGGCCAACGCGCGCGCGCAAGGACGGCTCACAATGGACCGCTTCCTCAAGCCAGTGGCAAAGGATGCTTCAGTGGACGAATTTATTGTTGGCAAGACGGGGGGATCCAATAATGCGCGCATGCGGCAGACGAGGATTGAACACGGGTACAAGGTTGAAATCGTCGAGGAGATCGTCCAACTCGCGCAAGTCATGGACATGAGCGAAGAGAAGGAGCTCCCGATGCTTGTACAAGAGCTTGGTGGACGATTCATTTCACTAGAGCTCTTGGAACAGACAGATATCGGCAAGGCCTTGGTGCGACTGTACCGACGGACTGAGTCCGACGTGGTAAATATTCCACACATGGCCGACAAGTTGCCGCATTGCTGACTTGTAGGTGCGAGAGCAAGCCAAGCAAATGCTACGCAAATGGAAGCGAACTGCATTGGATGGACTGCGTCGCCGCCAGAAGCGCGTCGAAACGTTTGGTCGCAACATGGAGCACTGACCACACCAAGCACAACACACCAATATCATGACGACGACAAGCGGCATCTTCTTTCGCCGACCCCACAGCAGTGCATCAAGTCCATGCGCAAAAACACCCATTGCATTCTGAATCACGCACTCGTTTGCACTTGTCTCTCTGTGGCTTTGCATTCTCTATTTATATCTGTCCCCGCGGCATGGGCGCCGCCATGAGCGACTACTTTACGAATCCGATCGATGTTTCGGATGGGTACTATGGTACTGCTGCATCGTCTCCGTCTTTGTTCATCGCATGCCAGAGGATGCCGACCCGTACATTGTCATCCACGACGCCTGCGCCAAGGGCAAACACCACACGGCGAGTCTCTACTTCAAACGAGGCGGCGACCCCAACGAGAAATGCTTTGAAGATGATGACGTATACGTACGCCCGTGTTTCCGTCGCACGCGTCATCATTGTCTTGTTAGGAACGCGATGACACGCCCATGATCTGTGCCGCCAGGTAGACGATCGTCTTCCTCCTCGCGGTGCCACTGTCGTCGTAGGGGGTGCCCCAGTGTCGGCATGCGCGGCGGAACAAAGAAACATTTTCTCACGATGCAGATCGTCCTCATGTTTGGTGGCGACGTCAACGCATTCAACAAAGTACATCGTCCGTCGTCGTCCACGCTTGACTCGTCTAGCTCCATCAGACGCCACTCTACGTCGCCGTCACGCGCGGCTACCTCACAGTCGCCGTCTGGCTCGTCGAAAACGGCGCCGACGTCAACATTTGCGACTCGGTACAACATCCCCCTTGTCTTCCACGCCAATGATGCAGGTCGGCGTCTCGCCGCTCCTCTGCGCCGCACGTGCCTGCCGCGCGGACCTGGTGGCCTTGCTGCTCGAATGCAAAGCCAACGTCCAAGCCCCGCCGCGCCCCAACACGTGCGTCCACGTACGTCCGGCGGCGTGCCTTGCCTCATGCGTCCTCTAGTTTCCGACCATCGCCGACGAAATGCCTTCGTTTGACCCTGCGATCCAGGCCATGTTGCAGCAGGGGCTGCGGGACCAAACCGGCCTCTCGACCTCGTCATCGTCGTCGGCGCCGAGGCAGTCGCTCGCAACTGGGTCTCAACTTTTGGTGCTCAAAGACCAACTGCGGCTCTTGCCACCGCGGGCGGCCACGGCGCCGGCGCCTGTCTTGACTGCGCCGCCGCACGAGACGGAAGCGGCAAGGGAGCGGCGGCGGCAGCGGCCATCAACCGTGCCGTCGTCGACCGAGCCGTCGTCGGTCCAACAAGTGCTGCGCGTGACCGACGCGAAACGCAGCGTGATCCTTGACTTGGGCAAATGCCGGATCGGCGGCTCGTGGGTCAAGAAGCGAGACGTGTCGGGGCGCATCCACGTTGCCGAGTGGGAGTTTGTCAAAGCGACGTTTGTCAACCAGGACGCGGCGCGCGTGCACGACACGATGGAGCAGTGCGACGAACTCTACCGCGCCATCCAGGCCAAGCAGTTGCGGGGTCAGCGCCAGCTGCACACGGCACCTGCCGCGACTCTTGGCAACCAAGGACAAGACACGCAGACGAGGAAACCACCGACGACGCGGCGGCGGCCGTCGACCGTCCCCACAAGCATAAACACAATCAATTGAACGAATAGGATGGCACGGTCTGCGCCAAGACGGGCGACGGGAGCGCGTCGTCGGGGGGACGGGCGTAGACGAGGACGGTCCCGTCGCGCGCACTGACCGCGATCGAGTCGGCGCGGAAGACGACATGGGCGAGCGGCGTGCCGCCGGCGACGGCCGTGCGAAGGACCGGCGTGAGCTCGTACAGCTTGGTGTCGTCTGGCTATAAACAAGATACACACACAATCGCGAGACGACAAACCTGAGGTAGGGCAAAGTCCCAGAGGCAGAGGAGGCCGTCTTCGCCGACGGAACCAAAGCGAAGGGCAGTGAGGGACGAAAACCATGGATCAAATGCGACGCTCGTGATCTAGAGGACATGTGCGGATGGAGAGAGGCGAGCACGTACCCACGAGACATGGCCTTCGCAGCGCGCGACGGCCATATTGTGCTGCAAACTCCACACAATGACTGTGTCGTCTTGCCCGCCAGTCTACACCAATATGCCATGAGGACGAGGACGGCGTCGAGATGATCATGGGCGCACGAGGATGTAGAGACTGTTGGGGCTCCACGAGAGGCATGTGAGTGCACCAAAGTGGCTTTGCATCATGGCGATCTTTCTACCAGACTTTCATTGCGAACGAACGAAAAACGACGATCGACGACGCACCGCTGCATGTGGTATTGAAAGACCGAGAGCAACCCCGTCTTGCCGACACACGCGAGGTACTTGCCGTTGGGCGAGAACGCTACATCCAGCAGCGCCTGCGTCGACACTTGCCAGCACATGAGCGGGTTCGTCCGGTCTTCGCGTTGCCGCAGGAGCGTAAACTCGCCCTCGGGTTGCTCGACGTCCATACTGTCGCTCGATTCGTCGTGGAACGTGTGGTCGTAAATGTACATCGCGCCGTTTGCGTGCGCCACAACAAATTGGGTGTGGCTCTGCTTGACCCACGTCGTCGCCGTGATCGGACTCGCGCAGATCGCTCCCTAAGAGACACGTGACGAAACGACAGACGATGTCGTCTACCTCGCGATTGTGGTGCGTGGCCGTGTCCAGGCCATGGAGCGGGTCAAAGACGAGGATGTCGCTGGACGCGAGTGCGAGGACGAGATTCGTTGGCTGAGTCGGGAGCATGGGCACGCGAAAGTCATGACACATGGGCGTCTGGGTGAACTTCATAATGTCCAGGGGCGTCTATGCACAGAGCAAGTATCGGCAACGCAGGTACGCGGAGGCGCACCTGAATGTCGTCGTACGGAAAGAGGAAGAGGTAGTCACCAAAGTTGTGGACGAGGAACGTGTCTGACGGGGAGACGTCGGTCGAGACACCGACGGCAGTGCTGCTTGTTTGGCTCTTGTACGGGAGGAACGTCTTGGTCGCGACGAGCGACATGGAACAGAGTTTCGTCGGGTGGACGGTCTTGTTGGATCCATCGTACATGTCGTCCCCATCGTCGTGTTCCGGCGGCGGGCGGATGTGTTTGGCCATGTGATGGATCTCCATGGTCTTTTGCGACTGGAGGAGTGTCGCGTGCGCATTGCCTTGTCGCAGGAATTGGTACACACTTCCCGACGTAGTCGTCAGATCCGCGGCCATTTTTGGTCGCCGAGATCGCACACTATTGAATGTGTGTGTCGAAAATTCAAAATTGGCAAAACAAAACGCGAAATATTCTTGAAAATTCGATTGAATTTGATGACACATAAATCACTTGGTGCCTGCACGACGTCGGTTCTTGGAGCTGCTTGCTGCCTCGCCCACACTCGCGTTAGCGCACGTAAAGTATTGCATGGTGTAGTCGTGGTCAATATGCAGCTTCATGTCATCGACAGGTCATGTTGCACGTGTGAAACCGATTCTGAAACGGTTAAGTGTCGTTCTACCCGACTCGATACCGACAAATCACGAGACCATTTCGCTGGGTTGTTTGATCTGCTGGCGCTGGCTTTCCATCTCGGCGACAATGTGGTGGCGGAGGTGCTGCGACACTTGGGCAGCCGTGGGGCGCAGGGTCGGGTCGAGGGCCGTGCACGCGCCGATCAAGTCGCACATCCACGGCGGACACGCAGGCGAGAGCGTCGGGTGGATCGCGCCTGCAATGACCATGCCAACCACAGCTGTGTCCACGAGCGGGAGTCCGTTCTTGGCCTTCATGTTGGTGTACGGTATCCTATGGGTGTCGAGCTCCGAGAGAACGATCCCGAGCGAATAAATGTCGGCGGCGACGGTGTAGTCGGAGGCGCAGAGCACTTCGGGCGCCATCCAACGGTACGTGCCCACACCCAGCGTCATCGTGTCGGCCGTGAGACGGGACGCACCAAAATCAGCCAATTTTGTGCCTTTGTGGGCGTCGAGCAGCACGTTGCGGGATTTCAAGTCGCGGTGGATGATGCCGCGCGCGTGGAGGTACACGAGTGCCTTGGTCACGCTCCATGCGACCGCGAGTTTGCTTGGCCATGGGAAGAGCGACGGTGGCGTCGCGACCAAGTAGTCCCGGAGGTCGCCTTGGTCCATAAACTCGACAACGAGCGCGAGCGAATCGGCGGCCAGCGGATCGCCGACGCATACGCCGACGCAGGCAACGATGTATCGATGCGAGAGCCTAGAGAGAGATGCCGTCTCAGTCGTCCAATGGGCTCAAAGGATGACATACGAAGAGAGGAGCGTGATCTCGTCGACGAGCGCGCAGATGTCGTGCGAGGTCATGCGTCCCGGCAAGAGCGTCTTGATCGCGACCGACTGCCCCCGACACGTGCCAAAAAACACTTGGCCGTGCGCGCCGTGTGCCAGCAACCGACCCCGCACGACGTCGTCCAGTCGTAGACGCATGAGCAGTGCCATGGCGTCGTCACTGCACCACGACCTGGCCTCGCTGGCATGGCCTGGCTCGGCTGCGACGCGCAGCGGCGGCGGGGGCGATACGAGTGGTTGGCACCGCTCGTCGGTCGTGGCATCGTCGACATACGGCACTTCGCGAGGAGACGCCTGCGTCCGCCGGACAAACCAAGTCGCAACCATGAGCAGCGCGATGGAGACCATAACGATAAGCGCGACGGTGGTGGCTGATGCCCCGCCGCCGTCCGCAACACCGACACGAGGGACCAGAGTGCTAGGGTGACGTCTCGGTATAACGACTGTCGCGTCATCGATTGCTTCCAAGGACACGAGGTCGCTGCACAATCGAATGAACGTGGCGACGGCGGCGCGGTTGCTCGTGTTGTTGCGGTCCGTCGCGCTTTCGACGACATCAACGATGCGGAGAACAT
Source organism: Aphanomyces stellatus (assembly GCA_009835185.1). Classification (NCBI taxonomy): domain Eukaryota; phylum Oomycota; class Saprolegniomycetes; order Saprolegniales; family Verrucalvaceae; genus Aphanomyces; species Aphanomyces stellatus. The sequence continues at coordinate 11,800 of VJMH01006007.1, read as the reverse complement.
CGTCGACGTCCATGCGACACATTTTTTGGTTGAGCGATGAGTCCAGGAGTGCCTTGGTCTTGGCGCACGCGGCACACGCAGCCAGACGGTCACCGCCGTGGCCGTACTGGGCGCAGTCGTACCACGCTGCGTAGATGGCCGCCGCGGGACATCGCGCCTTGCACGGATTGCCCATGAGTGGAACATCGACAAACGGGAGGTCGAAACCAGTGCAATTGTCTTTGAGGTGCGAGTAGAGACGCAGTTTCTTGGTGCAGCTTGTGTCGGCGCAGAAGCGCTCGAGTGTCGCGTTTGTGATGCCATTCGTGCCAAGGCGAAGCATGTCGCGGTCCCGACAAGTTGTGTTGTCGAGGCGGGCCTTCATGCGTGTGCAGTTTTGGACGAGCGCGTCGTTGGGTGAGTCCATCGAGGGGGGCGCGACCGGTGATGTGGGCGCATCCGCGGCCGCAAGAGGGACGACGAGGATGAGAAACGCCATGACATGTTTAGACCACCGACGGGTCGCCCACCGCGTCGTCATGGCCACTCGAGGTATCGAATGCACTATGACTTAGTTTTTGCTCTGGTGAGTTGTTGAACATACAGTGTACTACTGCGACAGGCGCGACCAGTCCAAGGCACGTTTGGGCAAACCAAAGCTCACTCGGACTGATGAGTCGACCACATTGGCGGTCGCACGTGATCGAGCCAAGATGGTCCCCCTCGTTGGTTGTGCCGATGTTTTCGCGCTGGTGTTTCATCGCTACTTAACTTGGGTGGTTTCAAGTTTGGGGCATTTTGCCTTAGATCAGTACTAGTATAAACGATCCCATCAGCACGTGTTGCAGTGCAAGCGCCTTCCTGCCACGTTTCGACGGAATATATGAGCTCCCATTCTCATGGAAAGTCTGGGACTCGCAATTCACCAAGGCACCATCGGGACAACCTAAAACACCCGCGCTCCGGGTCGCGCGCAATTTTGTGGACGAGTGCTCTGTCATTGTTAGACCGGCAATTGTATGGTTTAATGTAATTCTGAAACGCCCCACAGGCATTGCACTCGGACTCTCGTTTGGATGGTTTCCATTCGTGCGGGCTTCGGTCCATATCATTTTTGACAGCATCCATTACATGGCACAAAGAGCTACTACTACATGGCAACATACCCACTCGTGACGGGGTAGGCGCCAACCAGAGGCATGGGGCTAGGTGGAGGTGAAGAATGGTGATGCCAATGGTTGCTGTCGTCGCTTCGTTTGCTCTGGTCGTGTGCTTCCTCAGTCTCCTTCTGGTGGACCCGCCAAAGGAGCGCAAGTGCCAAGCAACCCACCGCCGTCAAGACAACGCAGACAATCGCCATCACTGGTGGCTCTCCGTCGCTGTTGGTAGGATCGGAGGGCCCTGTAACATGGGACGGTGTGGGGGGATCCAGAGGTGACACGAACGTTGTTGGGAGGGAATGACGACGTATGTGCGGGGACGTGTCATTTGTACGAGTCGAGTTGCTGGCTGCTGGTGGAAGGCTAAAAGTTGGCCCTTGTAGTGTTGCATTGGAGATGTCGGCGCCGAGGATGTTCGAGCCATCTTGAACCAATGCTGGTTGTAGCGCCAGACTCAGTGGCGTGGACGAGACACCAATCGCCAGCACTGCAAAGAGGATGTTACCGTAATGCAAGAGCATCTCGTCGACTGCAGAGGTGTCGCCGCCGCTCGTTCGTGTTCGAATGTTGGTCCGTGAACCAATCACAGAGGTGGCGGTTACATCGAAGGACAAGTCGAAGAATACTTCGATCTCCGAACTTCGAATATCAGAGAATCGAGTGGGCCAATCACAGGCTGGACTGGCTTCCCGTCGATTGGGATTTACGATGGGATAAACCTCCACCACGAGTATTTCCCAAGTCGATGTCTGGGTGCATCGTGTCCAACACATGACAAAGTAACTCTCATTGACTAAGTACACCATCAAGCCTCATGAAGGGGCGAGCCCATGATGGCTTCCCGAATGCATTCTTTGTGTAAAGACTTCACCAATCCAACCATTCACCTATTGAGCTGTTGTTGTCCATGGTGTACCATACCACTCCAGTCGACCCAGATGCGAGTCCATCTGTAGAGTCCATGCCAAGCTGCCGTGCGCCGTGCGCATTAACGTACCGGCGGCAACACAGCGGCGGCCTTCCACGATGGTTCATCACAGCTTGTCATGCCCCGTGGATGCATGCGTTGTCGAAAAGTGGCGGACGCGCGCGGTGGTTTCGATGAGATGACTCGTCGGACAAGCCTCGCCCAAGTTAGTCACACGTGGAAATCCAGACCCGCGGCTCCTGATTGGTCGCTTTTTCCATACAGAACTTGGTACGTGTCCATCGCTCCCGCGGCCCAATATTTCGCCCTTTGGCAAAAAGGTTTCTGAATCGACATGAGTACGAGCTCGGGATACGGCCTCCTCTGCGTCCAAGGGATCTTCCTCTTCACGGGCGTCTTCTCCACATGCGCCGCACAGTTTGTCTTCTACCAAGGCGCAGGAGGTATGCGCGGCAAATCGTCATCTCTCATTCAATGGGGTAGCGCAAAAGGCCATGCTTCTGCCTCTCTGCAACTACCTCGGCATGATGCTTGTGGGTGTGATCCCAATGGGTGGACCGCATGAAAAGACTCTTTCACCGATCGTCGACAGCGAGATTCTGAAGAAGAAGAAGGAAGACGACATGGACGACACGACCAGCGACTTGATGTTGAAGCGTGAAGCGATGGAACTCACGCGCCGACAGGCCGAAAAGGATAGCTCGATGGATGCCAAGGAGAAGCTCACAGCCGCCGTCACCGCCATTCCGCCGTCTGTCGACGTCACCAAACCCGCGACGACGGTCGGCGGCGGATTCTTTAGTGCCATGACGATGGTGCAATCCATGGTCCTCTTGAATGTTCTGTTGGACTTTGGCGGATGCATCTTTGCCAACATTGGCCTCTCCATGGCAGGAAGCGGTGTCTTCCAAGTCGTCTACTCGTCGGGTACGTGGCCGAATCATATCTTCCTCATGTGCATGTCTTAGTCGTCTGCTGGTCGGCGCTTCTCTCCAAGATCTTTCTCAACAAGCAACTCTCTCAGAACGAATGGCTTGGCATTGCGATCGTCACGTTCGGCCTCGCGTTTAGCGCCATGGGGCAGTCGAAGGGTGGGCGCGACGCCGGCTACGTCCTCATGGGCTGCGTCAACACACTCATTGGCGCGGCCTTTTACGGCGGCAACTACGGTCCATCCGCCGCCTCCTCGTCCTCGTTCACTGATGTGTTGCCATTGTAGTCACGGGCGAATTCATCTTGAAGCTGCCTGAACGCCCCGAACCCCAAGAGCTCTGCTTGAAGATGGGCATTGCCTGCGTCTCCATCATTTCGGTCTACCAAATGTTTTGGGTTCTGCCCCAGTGGACACACATGATCACCGAGCCCGTCATGGAAGCGCAGGGCAACCCGATGCATATCCTCGGCGCCCTCGCGCTCTACACGCTCTCGCAGCTCGCGCACGGGCTCACGTACTTTATGATGCTTGGTGCGTGCGGCGCCGTCACGACCGGCATAATGCAGGTACACGACAACATCCTCACTCGTTCATGACAATGTGTGTAGAGCCTCCGCGCGGTCTGCGTCTTTGGCTTGAGCTCGATGCTCTACTGCAGGTACATATATCCCCGCAAGGTTGTTTGATGGGGCTCATCACTCGACATGTAGCCACCAACAATCGCAATGCTTTGACGCCAAGCGCGGCATCGCGACCATGTTTGTCGTCGCGGGTGTGCTCTACTATTCATGGGCCAAAGGTCGCGCCAAGAAGCTGCCCGTGGGTGCTGGTGGTAGTGCCAAGCTGGCCCGCCTGCCACCGCATTTGCAGCTAAAAAACTACATTGTCTGATCGAATAAATAGTTAATTTAATCCACCACCGGTCGGGCGTGGCGTCTTGACCTGGTCAAAGCTGAGGCGGCGGATGAGACCAGGGGACGTGAGCGAGTGGTTGAGCGCGCGCTGCCGCACGACCATCGAGATGGCCTGCTTGGCGATCTCGGCCGACATTTCCGATGCCGGCCGGTCGCTCTCACTGCAGGCCGAGTCGCGCGGGCTGTTTTGCAGCAGCTGCGCCATTTTGTCGAGGGAGCTGTCGATCCTCGGGATTGTCGACGCCTTGCGCGTGAACGAGCCCAAGGTACGGTCCAGGGACAACTGACGGCGGCGGTGGCGGCCGTCGTCGTCGGCCCCGCCACCGCCACTAGTGGTGTTTTCGTCCAAGTTTGTCAATTTGGACGCGCGCCGGATCGTCTGGCCTGCCGGTGTTGGCTCGCCCAAGACCGCGGGGGTGTTGGGCAGCGGCGGCAGCGCAGCGCTCGCATGGACGTCGCCCAGCGCGTGCGCCGAGTGGGTGGCGTCGAGATGGTGGTGGTGCACCGTGAGCCGGGACGACTGGCGCTGCAGCGTCGTCGAGAGGAGTTTGGACCCTGTGAGTTGGCGCTGCAGCGGCAAGATCGCTTTGGCGCTGTCGCGCGGGAGTGGCGAGTGGGGTCGTGCGCCGTCGCGGGACACGATTTGACTGGACCGACGCAGGAGCCCTTCGTCAAAAGGGACCGTCGGTGCCTCGCCCTTGTCGCCGACAGCCATGTGTTCGTGGTCCGAGAGCGATTGAAGATGCAAGCCCGCCGATGTGGGCGACGACGGCTCGCTTGTGGGCAACGACGACGCGGCGTCGATTGCGGCCGGTATCGCGTCGACGTGTGATGCCGCCGCGCCACCTGGCTGCTTGGGCGGGGGCGCCGTGCACCACTTGCGCAGGTTGCGTTCGCGGTAGTGCGGGAACCGCTCGAGTACGTACTCGTACGAGTCGTGGTCGAGGATGTACATGTCGCAATTCGAGATGGCCGAGCAGCTGCCCGAGCGCGGCGTGTTGTGGAGGAGCGACATTTCGCCAAAGTAGTCGCCCTTTTGCTTGATGACTTCGTACGACTTGGCGGCGTTTGTGACAAGGACAAAGCCCGAGTGGATAAAGTACATGCTGCGCTCGTAGTCGCCTTCGCGGATGATCACGTCCTTGCCGACAAAGAATTCGGCTTGGAGGACCGACACGATTGCGCGAGTAAAGTCTTGGTCGCACTCGGAGAAGAGATGGACCTTGGTGATAAGGTCGCGCTTGACGTAGACAGCAATGTCTTCGCGGAGGGCCGACGAGAGCGGCGCGAGCGCTTGGGCTTCCACGACGCCCTCCGAGTGTTCCCACATGTTGCGAAAGTATTCGAGGATTTGGATCGTGAGGTGACGTGGAAAGTGGCGGTGCATGAGAAACGTCGAGACCGTCGTCGTCTGCTCTTCAAATTTCACGCGGTTCTTTAGTTCGACTTCAAAGATCTCGGAGAGGCCGCCCGTGAGCACACCGTAGGCTGTGAGCGAGATGAAGATGATGGCAATGGACGCGAGCGTCTGACCGAGCGACGTTGACGAGAGGTCGCCAAACGTGATGCTCGTGAGGGATGTCATCGCGTAGTAAAACGACTTGACGTACGCGGCCGGGAGCGCGGCAATGCCGTGGTACGTGTGGGGGCCGACAACATATTCTGACGTTGTGAGGTAGAACGCGTTGTGACCACCAACGAGGCAAATGTAAAACCAGACGCAGGCAACCCAATGGCTCGTGAGGAGAAAGATCGAACACACTTGGAGAAACGACCAGACGCGGGGCAACCACCCGATTGACTTGAAGTGCAACGTCACGGTGTCGCGCACTTTGGTGTTGAGGGCGCTGACGTGGCAGAGCCGGAAGAGTTTGTTGAACCGGCAGATCGACATGGCCGACGCCCAGTCGTGGAACGCAAGGCCAACGAGTTCAATCGGGAGTGACGCAGCAATGTCAAAGTAGAGTCCGCCTTTGGTGCGGTAGTAGTGTCGGATCTGCTTGAGGTCGATCGAAACTTCGCCGCGGATCATCTGGCCAAAGAAGAACCAGCGAAAGGTAAAGTCAACGAGTGAGATCGTGTCGACGAGGTACTCGAGGCCAAGCCAGAGGGGCAACGTGTGCGACGTGTCCCCAATCAGATCCTGGATGCGACTCAGCGACTCCGACTCGGATAATCCACGTACCGAACGGACAAAACACGCGCGCATCGGGATCGAGACACTATAATACAACAGCCCCACGAGCATCACGACGTCCCACGTCCGGCGAAACGTCGACCGCGGCCGCGTCCAATTGGGTGGAAGCTGCAAGTCGCCCCAAATCGACGCCATTTCCAAATTGGTCGGGTCGGCCGTCGCGACGGGCGCCGCAGTCGGCATCGACATGCGGCGGAGGAGCGTGAGATGCTGAAAGTGTTCGTTTTGCTCGTCCAAGACGACTGCGTCGCTCACGTCGTCGTCTTCCAAGTCGGCGTCGGCGTCGTCGTCGTCGGGGTTGTGGAGAATCGGCAGCACCTTGGCCGACCCCTTGGCACCCCATGCATTCGCGCCGACGCTGTCGCCACGTCCAAAGCTGTGCACGGACGACTCGTCCTTGGACTCGCGCGACGACGTCTCCGACACATACGAATCCGACGCGTAGATCATCTGGACGCTCTTGAGTTTGTCCTTGAGCAACTTGGTCGACTTCATGCTCCGGGCGCCCGGGTTCTCTCGCTTGAAACTCGATTTGATGGGACCCCGGGAGACCTTTTTGTCCTTTTTCGGCTTGATCATGACGCCGCTCTCGCTTTCGCTAAAGGTTGATGAGACACCCGACGACTGTTTGAGCCGGGCTCGGTTTCCAATCAAGTCGGCACGCTTCCGTCGTCCGAATTTATCGTGCATGGGCTCGGTCGTGAGCTTGAGTTGCTTGAAAATTGTCATCCGCTTCTCGCCATACGTGGACATGCGTCTTAAATTCGACATGAGCTGCTTGCGCACTTTGGCGTGTGGGATTGACTTGTCGGTGAGCACCAAGTTGCGCATGATGTTTTGCGTCGCCTCGAGCATGTACCGATTTTTGTCTTGGAGCGCGGGGTACATGGCGCGCTCGAGGGCGGCGCGGCGGCTGTCCCGCCACAGCCCAATCCAATCGACTTTTTCCAGTCGGAGGACTTCGCAGCACGTGACGGCACGGACGGACGTGATGTGCGTCGTGTTGGGGAGGAAGAACGCAGCTTCGCCAAAGAGGCTGCCTTCGTGGACGGCCGCAACCACGAGGTTGCACTGGCGGACGTACTCCTCGGCGCGGCCTTGGTTCATGATGAAGAGTGCTGCGCCAGTCCCGCCCTCGACGATGATGTTGTCGTGGGGGAGGAAGAGCACAGAGACCAATCGCTCGGCAATGTTGGCCAGCGCCGCTAGTCACAAGTGAGGGACATCGCACAAGTTACATGTCACGATGACATATTACCGCCGTCGTAGTTGTAAAAGAGTGGCAATCCCCGCAGCCGATGGCCGTAAAGGTCGTAAAAGAGCTTCATGCGGAGCGTGTGTGGCAGTTCGCTAAAGATCACGTCCGCTTCCATCCCGCGCGTGCAGTCGAATTGGAATTCAAAGTATTGGTGGCCGCGCTCGAGCAAGAAGAGCGGAAGGTTTTGCGACCGCGCGTACTCGTCAAAGTTTTCGATGCGTTCGACGAAATCGTTGGCCTCCTACGCTCGGATCAGATATCATTCATCTCAAGTCTGATATCTGATTCGCCGTCAAATGATACTTTGCGTACCTTGTCCATGTGGACAATGATGGACGTGAGCTGCCCAATGACTTGACCGACAAAGAAAAAGCCAGCAAAGCACGCGAGGCACGTATAGTACGTTTCAATGTTGCTCGCGGGGTGGATGTCGCGATAGTCCAAGGCCGTGACCTAGACGCAGCCTCAGACGAATTTAACTCACATCATGTCACGCACCGTCGTGAGGGCCCAGTAAAACGACCGAATGTACGCGACGACTGCGTTGTCTGGGTACTCGTGGATGATTGAATCATGGACAAACCACTCTTCGCTCGAGCCTTCGTGTGCCGTGTTGTGCGAGAGTGGGTCGCCGAGGTAGTAAAACACCGCGCCTGTAAAGTGGGCGACGACGATGAGGATGAGGAGAAGGTTGGCAAGGCGGAGAAAGGCAGTGAGTTTGGCCGACACGATGCGTTCTTGAAGCCAGAGTTGGAAGAGCGAGACAAGGTGGCCAAGGTCCAGGAGACGAGCGAGCCGCGGGAGGCGGCACCACGCCATGACGGTCGCATCACCAATGTAGTAGGTGGGGAGGCTCGCAATCATGTCACGCTTGAACAAATGGGCGCGGTAGTGGGCGCGCGAGTCGGCCATGTCGAGTCGAACAAAGCCATCGAGGTCGACGGTAAAGTGCGAGTAGTTAAGGTAGATGTCGACGGCGTAAACGGCATCGAAGACAAGATTTAGGGTCCAGACGAGACTCAACGTCGACGAGCTAGGATGGGGCAAAAACGCGATGCGAAAGACGACCATAACAAGGTTGTAGAGGATCGCAACAAAGAGGAGACAGTTCCAGCCATGGCGAAACGGGTGCTGCGGCGGGATCACGCCCGTCTCACGGGCCGGTGTCGCAAACAACGTGACGGTGCTTTGCATGAGATTGACCTACACCGACTCAGACTCAGATATCATTTTGGGTTGTCGCACCAGTTTGTCACGTTTGAAATTCTCTTGCATGCGCGCGAAGAGCGACGTCTCTTGCGCCTGGACGCCATGCGCCAAGCCGTAGATGTTGTCCCACTCGTCAGGGAAGAACTTCATCACTTGTTCGAATTCGTTGCGGCGCATGACACTCAGCTCCGTTGGCTCCATCGCTTGGACGTTGGCCGTGTACGGCACCTCGAGGACAAAATTGTACTCGCCGTAGCTGTCGCCCGGATGCAGAATCCGCATCGGCGTCTGGCCGACGCGGAGCTCGACGGTGCCGCTGCGGAGGATGTAGAGGTCGCTCCCCATGTCGCCAGCATGGAGGATCGTGTCGCCAGTCTGATACGACTCGTGGCGGATGATGGACGCGATGATTTGCTTGCACTCGTCCGAGACTTTGTCAAAGATGGCCACGTGTTTGAGTGTGTCGGCGTGCAGGAAGGTCAGGATTTCATGTTGCACGTTGTCGGGCAGGACCGAGAGAAACATGTCTTCGTTCACACCCTTCTCACGCACCCACTGGTTCTTGTAGTACCGTCGAATGTCAGTTTGCACAGTCGGACTCACGCCCTTGTACTTCATGAAGCGGTTGATCAAGAGCAGCGTGTCCTGCGACCGGTTTTCGTTTGCCATGAGCTGCGCGATCGCCGACGAGATGGCGCCGATCACGCCAAAGTTGATCAAACTCGAGAGGTAAAACCAAACGAACGCGTAGACACACTCGGCAGTCGTAAAGGGAAAGATCATGCCATAGCCCACGCTTGTGAGCGTCATGACAGACCAAAAGAGCGACCGCGGGTATCTAGCATCAAACAAAAATGAGGGTGACGAGAGTCATAGATAGGGTGATGACAACGTACGCGTCATTGTCGGGGTAGTGCACCGAGTCGTAGAGGTACCACGTGCAGTTGGCATGCAGTGCGCCGTCGAGGAGACATCGACTGATTGGCAAGTCTTCAGGTTCCATCGTGACATTGCCGACAAAGTCGGACGAAACTTGGACATCGGCGATGAAAAACCAAAAGCAGCCAGCAATGTGCGTCACGAGGAGCACGCCGAGGGAGAGGTAGACAACAGTCTGCATGGATGTGCTGACGTGGTAGGCTTCGAGCACCTCCGAGAGCACTTCTTGAAAGTAGCGGAGGCGAAAGAGGCGAAGGAGGCGACCGCCGCGGAGGATTTCCACGTAGAGGCCACTACAAATGAGTCAGGAGACAAGATAGACTGACAACTACCTCTTGACAGAGAGCAAGTCGCCCGCAAGGGCCACGGGAAGGACCGCGGCAACGTCCCACCACAAGTTGCCCGATTCTTTGTACCGCGCTAAGATGAGATCGGGGTCGACGACAGGCGCGGTCGTGACGATGGACGACTTGTCCTCAAAGGCAAAGTGCCGCATCGTGAGGCGGATGTGCACGAGGTGGAAGAGTTCGATCGTCATAGCCGACGCGTAGTTGAGTTCGTTGAGTAGAAACGCATTCACGTCTTCGGCGTTGGAGAAGATGAGTTTGTACGGGACTTCCGTTGCAATGTAGATGAGCGTGAGGAGGTAGAGGACCGACCAGATTGTGCGAAACCTACTCGTCTGTGAGAGACGAGACGACGCCATGCGACGTGGGTCGTACTTTGAATTTGGGAGCATCCACTTGCCAGCGCCGCGGTTGTCGTGGCTGTCGAGCAACATTTTGAGCGAAATCTTTTGTCCGAGGAGCTTTTGCGTCTTGAGCAGTTGGTGGTCGCGCTGCGTGACCGCCTCGCGCATTTCGTTGCGCTTGGCGTCGGCGGCGGCGGCGTCGCCGTAGTACCCATCCATGACACCCTCAAAGATGTCACGGTTGAGTTGGTAGAGCTCGCAAAACGTCTCGGCCAGTGCCTTGTATTCAAAGCCGCCCTCGACGAAGAGCGCAATGTCACCAAACGTGTCGCCTTGGTTCAGCTTGAATGAGATGTTGTCGTACTTGTCAACGAGGACGACGCGACCGCGCGAGATAAAGTACATTTCCCGCAGCCGCGTCGTCTTGGTGATCCAATCGAGTGGCATAAACACTTGCGACGTGAGGCGTGTCGCGAGGTTCTGGACAATGTTGGTGCTCTCGTGGCTTAAAAAGTGCACCTGATGCGCGACCATGAGAATGAATCGCCACGAGGCATCGCCTACCTTGGCAATCACTTTGGCTTTCAGTTCGTCGATGCATTGCGTTTGAAAGTGGATCGGCAGCTTGGCAATGATATTGTTTTCGAGCAAGCCTTGTTGGACTCGCCAAAAGTAGTCGAAATAACCCAACACTTTGTCACGCAAGTGCGCCGGGAGGTTGCGGGACCGCGAATACTAGACATCGACGTGATGACGCGCGTGGCGTGTCATCGACCGTACCTCGCGTGCGTCTTCGACGAGCGCAATGTACGCGGCGCGGTTGGTGTTTTGATGGCCGTACACGAGCTCAAAGCCACCAATGAGCGCACAGCTCATGAGCGCCCGGGCAAATTGGATCCCAATTGAGAAGCACCGCTCGGCGTACGTAAAGGACGTCGCGTCGCCGTACGTGACGATAAGCATCGTCCGGATGTACTGCGAGAAGAGGTTGAGGTCGGCCAGCTGCTTTTGGATGGCCCAACACGTGGGGCCCACGATGGCCGCGCCGCCGCCACTCGAGAGGAAGCGGTGGGCGGCGACGACGTCCTCGGTCGCGACACTGCCGCCGCTGCCATGACTGGACGACTCGTGGCCACATAGATCGAGGTGGCGGCCGCACTCGACATGGGCGAGAAACATGTAGCTGCACCCGATGACATGAAAGAAGACCAAGTTGAAGAGCGCGAGGCCGACGAGGAAACCTTTGGCAATGTTGTGGAGCATCACGAGCAGGTTGTGTTGGGCGAGGAGGGTCTTGAAGGCCGAGATCGTGCGGTTGAGGTTGCTCAGACGAAGCAGCTTGACGACGCGAACGAGGTGGATCGCGTTGAAGCCCCAGACGTAGTACGCGACAAACTCAAACGGGACGAGCGCAAGCACTTCGAAGACAAACTGGATCTTGTTGAGGTGCACGAGTGTGTGGCCCGAAATGCTTGTGATGAAATGGAGGTGGCGGAACGAGACGGCCGCGCCGCGATCGTCGTCGGAGCGGCCGCCGCCCATGGCAGCCGTGACGTCCACCGACGGTCGACCGAGCGCCGTGAGCGTCGAG
>VJMH01006004.1:0-50000 GCA_009835185.1 Aphanomyces stellatus | reverse complement strand
GGGGACGACGTCGGAGCTGATGTGGTCGATGGAGGGCTCGTGGTGGTGCCACTGGCGGAACCACCGCTGCTGCCACTGGTAGGTGCAACAGTTGTAGTCATGCCGCCGCCGCTGCCACTGGTAGGTGCAACAGTTGTGGTCATGCCGCTGCCGCTGCCACTGGTAGGTGCACCAGTTGTGGTCACGCCGCTGCCGCTAGTGCTGTTGCCTGAACCAGTGACGCTGGTTCCCAACCAAAAGGAGATGGGTTGACCAGCCAATTGCTGGATGGACACGCCATTAAACGTACAGGTGGTGGTCGTGATGGCCGCGCCCGCAGTGGAAATGTCTTGGAAGAGGCCTTGGCAGTCGATGTTGGTCGCGACCGAGGGAGGAACCGTTGCAGCTGTGGGACTGGCCAAATAGGTCGTGATGGAGAAGCCCGTGGCAGTGGCGCAGGGCGCGGCGTGGGCAGAGGCAGTTCCAGTAGCGAGGAGCGGGGCAAGGTCGGTGGCAGCGCAGGGATCGGCAGTGGCGACAGCGGCCATGGAGGCAGCAACAAAGAGGATGGATTTCATGCTTGTGGCCAATGGTAAAATCGAATATGAGGAGAGACTCGTTTGATTTCAGAAGTTGGAGTCCAACATGTGATGAAATCTTTGAACGACTTCGTTTCAGAGTCAAACGGTGCCTTGGACGCGGATATGCTGCGCATGGTCTTTCGTCAGTCCGACCAACGTTGAAACATTCCATATATCGGCGTTTCGATGGCCACGATTTGTGCTTTTACAGAGCGCCAATTGTTACTACGTAGTACAGTGTAGTCGTTGTGGTGTAACATGCTGTTCGCAGTGCCTGATTCTCCCACATTCTTGCCATAAAGCTAGTGCTATGTGCGTTAGACTAAGTCCAGCTGTCACAATATGTGAACCCTTTACAAAGAGATACATACTGGTCGAACGTCTCGCAAATACTACTTACCTTGCTTCATTTGCTACCATGGGGATTTGTGCGTGGAACGTTATTCGTCTTCGCGCTTGTCATCATGCAGGGTCACTGCTAGCGCTTCAATAATCAGACGTTCGCTTGAAACCAGTACGAAGCAATGGAGGTAACCATGGAATGTTTCAACGTTGGTTGGACTGACGAAAGACCATGTGCAGCATATCCGCGTCCAAGGCACCGTTTGACTCTGAAACGAAGTCGTTCAAAGATTTCATCACATGTTGGACTCCAACTTCTGAAATCAAACGAGTCTCTCCTCATATTCGATTTTACCATTGGCCACAAGCATGAAATCCATCCTCTTTGTTGCTGCCTCCATGGCCGCTGTCGCCACTGCCGATCCCTGCGCTGCCACCGACCTTGCCCCGCTCCTCGCTGCTGGAACTGCCTCTGCCCACGCCGCGCCCTGCGCCACTGCCACGGGCTTCTCCATCACGACCTATTTGGCCAGTCCCACAGCTGCAACGGTTCCTCCCTCGGTCGCGACCAACATCGACTGCCAAGGCCTCTTCCAAGACATTTCCACTGCGGGCGCGGCCATCACGACCACCACCTGTACGTTTAATGGCGTGTCCATCCAGCAATTGGCTGGTCAACCCATCTCCTTTTGGTTGGGAACCAGCGTCACTGGTTCAGGCAACAGCACTAGCGGCAGCGGCGTGACCACAACTGGTGCACCTACCAGTGGCAGCGGCAGCGGCATGACCACAACTGTTGCACCTACCAGTGGCAGCGGCGGCGGCATGACTACAACTGTTGCACCTACCAGTGGCAGCAGCGGTGGTTCCGCCAGTGGCACCACCACGAGCCCTCCATCGACCACATCAGCTCCGACGTCGTCCCCATCGTCAGCGATGTCCCACGTCATTTCATTTGTCGCAGCGGTCGTGGCCATGACTGTATTGGTGTTGCATTAGATGTTCAAACCCCAGTTAACCTCGCATATAGTACGAGCTTTCCGACACTTGCTTTTCTGGTGTGCCGCTGTGATTGAACACGGCACCCAGAGTGGAAGCAGCAATCCCATTCTCAAACGAGCTGTGCACGCGGGAAAAGGCGATCTCGACTGCAGGTGCTTGACACACGGAAAAGGCTTGTTGTGCTCCAGCAAGTTGGGGGTGTACATCAATCTTGGTCCTTTCTATTGTTTTACTGGTTACCGTTGCTGCCTTGGAATCTGGCCTTGGCCTGGTTGTTGTTGTGTGGATTTGTTCGTCGCTGCCTTGTTGGCGAGGTTGAGTGCGCGGTGGCGACACTTGCGGACGTTTTCAAGTTGGGGCATGTTTAGCACGCCGCTGAAGGCGGTTTGCCACGTAAGACTTCTGACCAAAGTCTTACGTGGCGCCTTCGAATCGCGACGTGCGAGCGAAGGCGCAAGGTGCATCGCCCAAACGCGATGTCGTGAACACACCGCTAAAATTGTCGCCTGCTTCTCGTTCACGATGTGATGATGTTGCAAATGGAGGACTATCAGGGCATGTGTCATCGATGCAAATGGTTACGGTTCCTGTCGTGGAAGGGCACTCAAGACCACAGAGACGCCGGGCATGGACTCGACTGCACCCTCAGCATGAGCGGGATCGTCCCAATGATACAACACTACGAGACAAGGAAATTCTCGTGGATGTGCCAATACGACCTCTCGACCCTCCGTCGAAAAAATCGGAGCTGTGCCTCGTATGAAGCTGTGCAATTTCAGATGCAGTGGGAAGAAGCATCTTGTCAACGAGCTTGTTGGAGAGGAGTGGCTGCTAATACTACTGACCTTACTAACCCCATAAATTCGGACGGGAGGGTGACTTGATACAGTCTGAGGTTGCCAAGCTGAGTTCGACGCACAAGTTGCACTTCTCCCATACTGAGCACCTTCAAGGAGCCATCGACGTGCTCAGGTGAACTTACCTCTCAAGTTTACGCGCATCAGGCTTGGGATCAGGCGATACACATACGTTGAGCCTGTTGTTCAACTACTGTCCAAGTAAAAGTGTTCATTGGGTAGTCCAACTCTAAGTTTCGGAAAATTTGAATCTGTCTTGCCTTTCTTTGGTGAAAGGTCAATTTGTGGACGTTCTTATACATTCTATTGCATCACTTCCCTGTGAATTTCTGCCTTTTACTTCCAAGTTGGAGTTAAAACTCCAACTTTAAAAGCAACTCCAGAACTACCACTAACAAGACCACGGCTAATATGTACGACCCCTCTGTTGAATTTATGTATCATGAAAACTCTCTTCGTGATCGCAAGAAAGAATCTGGGAACAACCTCACGAATCGCTTGCACAAGCTCAAGACGGTTTTGATCATGATATTTGTGCAAAGACGCACTTGGACAATTGGATCAACTTTGCAACGGGGACTTTACACCACGAGTACGACGATGATGCCATCTTTCCAGCGTTTGTGCTGCCCGGAAGTACGACAATACTTCTATCACGAGTTTCAAGTGCACACATAAGATGACAGAATGTGCTATTACGACTCTTCTCAATGAAGTCGTTGCTACAGTGCTGACAGATACTGCATTGCAAGCGACGCAAAACATCGGCGTTGTCAAATGCTTCAAGAACATGTACTTGACTACTCACACATTTCGGAGTGGCATTGCACAGTGGAAGTTATTCCACGAAGACAAAAACGAGCGTTGGAGTCTAAAAATGCTAAAGTGGTGGGGCGGTTGGTCGGAGAAGACAAATGCAATGTCATCATGAAGTACCATCTTGATAGCTTGTACGTGGTCGAGGAGGAGGTTCTTGTTTACACATTGTCACCCGATCGAAAACATGCCTTGCGATGTCCAACAACGTGGCTTTACAATGCACACAAGCAGTTGAGTGAGCTTGTGAACCCCGATGCTAGCAACCAGCGCTATGCTATGGAAAACGTGTACAAGAAGTACCTGTAAAACATAGAGGATCGGATTTGCGATCAATTGCGTCAAGTCGACGCGAAGTTAGCGCTTCTTCAAAGCAATATGAATCGAACAGTGGCAGACTCTTCGCGTACCTCTAGCATCAACAACAACGACCCGCCGTATCAATCAGAACGAATGAGTACCACACCTCACGAAGACGAAGTCCACATAAAAACCAGTACTCTGCCAAAAGCGTCCAACTGGAAAAATCTACTGTCATTCTACATGTTTGACAATCCTATTGAGCATTTGTACACACCTTTGAGGCACTTCACACGAGCAGACAATGCCGACAGGAAGTCCGCTTCGCGCGTATCCAAGTGCACAACTCTGGGTAAAATGTTCGTTGAAACTGCACGACAGTGCGACATCGATGTTGAGCAACTGGACATGGCAACATTCAGCCATTTCCTTGACATCTACGAGTCCATTTTGATACGCGCAAACAATTGCAAGGCTATAAAGTCCGTTGATGGTGCCGTTGAGGCATCAAAGATGTTTCTGACTTTACTGCAGTGGTCTGATGGAAACATTCGTTCTTGAAGAAAAATATTTTGAAGGGCTCTGAAATTTAGATTTCATCACATAATTTATTTATATTTCAATGTTGACAAAAACCACATGAGTATTTCAGCTATTATTCAGACCAAAGTCATGATTATTCAGACCAAAATCATGACCATTCAGACGATAACGTTGAGGAGGGTGGACATGTCCAATCATTGTATTTGCATGAAAACTTTCATGGGTTGAAACATTCATTCACAACAATACAAAAATTCCCGAAAACCTCATTGTGGAGTTGTTTCGAGAGATGGGCAGGTTGAAATCAAATCAGCAGGCATCAGAGGGCGTGGTGCGGTGGGTCGGCTAATAATCAAATCAACGGATGACAAGCCACCTGCCCTTCTCCCACCAAACCTTATATAAATTCGGCTGACTTGTGAATCCAATTTCTCCGAAAGACAAATTCGTTGATTGCGATGCGCCGCGCCCACCGAATTTTCAAACATGCCGCCTTCCTCCATAAATCCAAACAGATTCGAGGCTAGCAACAAACGATATTTCGTCACTAATTAATTGTTATCTGCACGTTGTCCAAGGACAGCACTGTGGGAAGTCATCCCAAAGGTTTGTTGTTGTGAGATCTACGTAAACCTGTACAATTTAATAATCAATGTACTATTTTGTGGAGTGATTTGTATTTTTTTCTCGGAGGCGAACAACAGAAATCTAATTACATCGATTTTTATGGGACGGAGGAAGTACGAAGTATTAGTCTTCATCAACACAATGATCTATTTTGCAATTTTGAGCGCTTCGATTTTGTATTCATCACTTTTGGTTACAACAGCAATAATTGTACCAAAATATCGCCAAATATACAAATATGTAGTGCATTTCTCAGATCAATGGAAACAAAGTTATTTACTCCGAGTTGATAAGCGAAGAATAAAATATGAATAATGTAACAACCAGGCACAACCTGACGACGAATCGCTCGACTGTTTAGGACCCATCTCGTCGAGTATTTGATCGTCTTTGTCGTTCGCGTCCTGGCACGATGACTTCTAGCTGCTCCTCCCTGTCATTGATGACCGGCTCTGGCCTTGAAGCCCTGCATTGCGCCGGTTCAAGACAGCGTCACGGCAACCTCTCGATTCTATCCCTCGACACGCGCCTGAACCACATCCAAGTCTTCGGGCAACCGACCGGCAATGTCATCAACACCGTCCCGCTCTATTGCCCCAAACAGCCTCCACGACAATTGATTGTTGGTGGTGCCCCATTGTTGTCACCGTGGCCACCTTGATCTCCCCCCCGCTCTTCACATCCGAGTTTCTCAAGCAATCGAGAGTCTGCGCGTCCAACATACTGAGTCGACCGTGTTGAGTTTGGGCCCCAGTGGTTGCGACTTCCTATCGAGCTTCCCTTGCCACAAGGAGACGATCGCTCTTGTGTGTCCTTCGTTACATCTCGCTTGTGCCATCCAAATCTTGGTCACCAAATCAAATTTGGGCAGGTTTTTTTGAAATTTAAGCCAAATATTCCCCAATTCTGATGAGTATTTTGACGATATTGGCAAAATTTCGATAAAAACTATGGTTTTCATGATTCTATCAACTATTTTGTCCAACTTGTTACGCACTGCATTTTTCTCCGGCGTCGCTATGGGCAACCGTTTCACTCTAGAGGTGTGCAATGTCCAAAAACCAAATCTTCTTCCAATCCCCACATGCCGCCCTTCGCGTCGCCCGTCAACTTACTCTTGTCGGCGGTGGTGGCGGCAGTGATCCTTGCAGACGTCCCGCCTCCGTGCACCCCGCTGGACCTCCACCCCGTCACATCGGCGATCGTAGCGTCTGTGCATGATGCCTCCTGCACCACTGCAACCGGCTTCTCCCTCGTCGACTTCTTTGTCGAGCCACCATCGTCTCCGACGACATCTCTATCTGTCGACACGTTCAACCTCGTGGCGTCGACTCCATCGTGCATGTCCCTCTTCCAAGACATGGAATCCATTCGCCTGCTGAAGCGTCGATGCACGCACTGGGGCATCGCGCTCGACAAGCTCATCCGTCTCGACTTTTTCCAATGGGTGCTCATCAAGTCCCAGTCGCCTCAAGGAGACACGCGATTCTTGTCCGTTCCAAGCCCACCATCCTCCTCGTCCACGACGACAACATCGCCCCCGACCTTCATTGTCGCGGCGGCGGGCAGTCGCTTGGCGCAAGACACTTCGCTCCTCGACGATGGCACACCGACGATGGTACCACCAGCCCCAGCGTCCAACACTCCCGAAGTCGCTGTCATCCTCGTTTCAATCGTGGCCGTGGCCGTCATCGTCGTCGGCGCATTCGTCGCAGCCATGAAGGTCCTCTAATTTGTAATTTGGGATTGCCTTCTTGAAGGTAGCGGCCAAGATGGTTGCCTCGTCTCGACGGCTTCATGTCCACGCGGAATCATTGGCGGCACACTAGAGTCGCCGTGGGTTGGCAGCTCATTCTGTAAATTATTGAATACAAGGCCATAGGTGGTGCATCGACACCGTATGCTCTTCCCATTGATCCCCCAGATCGCTATCCCACGCTTCTCGTAGCACAGCCAAAGCTTTGCATTTTTGCTTGGGACCTGCCAAGAGAATGGGTCTCCCATGATTCACACAAGGAGTACCATGTCCGACTCCATGATGGACTTCTCCAAGGAAGAGATAGCCAGCATCGTGGAAGTGGCGAATTCCAATGGATGTGCAAACACCTCTCCTTTCTGTCGACTCTGCTCGACCATCGACATCATCTGGAACGACACGTGGATGGGAAGAAGAGCGGGGCGTTGGATGGAAAGGATACGATCCAACAATGGATCCACAAGGTGGAGCCATGATGGCATATCGATATCAGTTGAAATAATTGAGAAATAATAATAAGCGGGGGTGTGTGGCGGGGGACGATTGTTACCACAACGACGTCATGGTCATGGCGGCGTCTTGGGTCGGGTGGAGCAAATCGTCGATCGGGTTGAGCTGGTGCTTGAGCCGATGCGTGCGCACGACCTAACCATACCGCCATGTACATGGATCATTCAATACACATTGGCCGCGCCTCACCTCGTCGGGCGGCGGCGGGTCGACGCGAAGCGACGGCAAAGAGTACATGTACGGCATGCTGTCGAGCAAGTGCGTGAGCGTGTTGGATGTGGCCGCCGACGACGCCGTGGCCGCGGTCATTGTAGTTGTTGGGTCGTCGTCGGCCACCGGTTCGTCCTTAGCCACGACGTCAAGGCCATGGGCATGATTTCAGGTACCTCGGTCGTGGGGTTCAGGATCGAGACGGCCGTCGAATACTGCACGAGTGACGGGTGAATGATGTTTTGAAACGAAGCAAAATTGCTGCTGTTGCTGGTGGGCGGCGGTGCGAGGCTTGGTGTGGAGGACGAGGATGGTACGCCCGGCTGGCCTGTGCTGCTAGTTCGTGTCAAGACCCCGTTCGTGCCCGACTACGACACCACCATGAGACGAGATCCAAACGCCGAGATGCCAAACCAGCACCAGGGACGAAGTTGCTACAGTTGGCTGGTGCGCGGGCATGTGTGCGGCGCACGTGCCGCCGTGTTGCACCCACTGCATGCACTGCGCGTGGCTGCACTTGAGCCCCCCGCCATGGGATTTGCAAAAGCCGCCGCCCCGCTGTGTCTTGTCGCACCCGCCCGCGTGCTTGCATTTCTGACCGCCGCCATGCGAGATGCAGTAGCCACCACTTTTCGCTTGGCGGGGGCAGCTGGGGTGACTACAACAACATATTTATAAATCATCGCGAGTCGTGTCGCATCGAGCGATGTGTGTGTACCTGCATGGCTTGACCCCGCCATGGGCCTTGCAAAGACCTTTGGTTTGGACGGCTTTTTCGCAGTCTGCCATTTTGCACCGCGCCTTCCCACCATGGGCACAGCACAAACCAAACCGAGTCTGCCATATAAAAATTAAAATTCGTCGCCACAGGGGACCACCCACGTCGAAACAAGAAATGGTGAGGTACCTGTTTCTTGGTGCAGCCGTCGACAGAGCACACGACACCGCCGCCGTGGGTCAAGCAGTAACCTCCACCTTGGTTGTACTTCAGGCATCCTACTTGATCACATTGTTTGAGCTATTTCTGACGAGCGAGAAGCAGCGCGACCTGGTTCCGCGCACCGCTTGCCGCTACCGCCGCCATGGGCTTTGCAAAGCCCCCCGCCGACGACCCAGACAGAGCAGCCCATCTCGTGCTGGCATTTTTTACCTACGCCATGGTGATTGCTGGCCCAACGATAATACAGGCTAGTACCTCCACCATGTGCCTTGCAAAAGCCGCCGCCGCGATTGACTTTGTCGCATCTAGACACAGGAGACGATGACGGACGGCGCGTCATGGATACGTGTACCCAGGTGTCTGACACCGATTGCCGCCGCCGTGGCTAATGCAGAAACCTTTGCCTTGGTCCTTTTTCGTGCACCCCGACACTTTGCAACGGTACCCGCCGCCATGCCGCTTGCAATAGCCCTTCCCGAGGTCCATGCGCGTGCAGTCTTCGGCGCGGCAGAGCGGCTTTGCGGCATGCTCGTAGCAATATCCACCGCGGTATTGTTTCTTCGAGCACGTGTCCATCTTGCAGAGCCGGCCGCCGCCATGGGTCATGCAATAGCCGCGGCCTGCGTCGAGTTTCCCGCATCCTTCCATCTGGCGACGAAGACAATGAGGAGGAAGATGGGCGAAGCGAGATCTACCTGGCAGCGGCGCCCGGGCCCGTGGGTGTTGCACATGCGCGTCTTCCCGACCGATGCATTGGTGCAGTCGGGGTGACTGCACTTTTTCGTCCCGCCGTGCTTCTTGCACGTCCGTGTGTTGAACTGAGGACAAAGCGTGTCCATGCAGAGCCGCCCGCCGCCGTGCGCAATGCAGAACCCACCTGGACGAGCAGGTCATAGCGATATCATAGATCGCCAGAATACCTGCTTGGGCGTACTTGGAGCAGCCGCCGGCATAGCGGCAGAATGCGCCGCGCTTGGTGCGCTCCTTGAGCATGTCGCCGTCAATAAGACTCCTTGCTTCGTCCTCGAGGTAGAAGGTTGATGTCGTCTGGCTCATCTTCGTTGCGCTCTCCCCGCGATGGCCGTCGTCGTCGATCCAAAAGAAATGCGCGCAACGTCGAGCTGTATTATTAGGTCTGCAGGTATGGAAACACATACCTCTTATATTTTGAATTTATACAGATATAGAGTTTATTTTAAATAACAAAAAAACTGGGCTTCATATAGAAGAATTCCATTCTGTAAAACATATTGCACCTTGGAAACGAATACATTCCAAGTCTCACCTCATCTCATGGCAACAAGTGCATCGCACGAGTCCCGCGTCTGCGCCCGCTACCTAGGCGATGTCTAATGCCGCGATCCTTGCCTGATGAGGTCCGCTCCATCTTGACGTTCTTGCAAAGCACACGTCGGCTTGTTCCAGCGTGGCGTCACCAGGGCTCCGAAAGCGAACACTCCTTGCCCCAAGTTCGCATCGCCACACGTGAACTCTTCGCAAGGCACGGTCAACCTATTGGAATGGATACATGTAAACCGAGCTCGCATGACGCCATGTCTAAGCATGTGTACCTGGCATCGCAAGATGCGAGACCAAGAAGCATGCATCTCGATGTCCAGGCGACCTGAAACGACGGATTTGTTGCTGACCCTGCCGAGCCTTCAGCAATTCATATCGTATCCATTTATACAGTCGTGGATTCGAACACACCTTGAAATTGCGCCAAGTTGCGATGGGATCACCGCTGCGACGCCATGACGACCGCCGTCGGGACCACCCCGACGCCAACAAAGGATGGTGGTATGCTCACGAGTATGCCCCCAACCTCATCGGCTCCATCGACGGATGCGAATCCTCCGTGCCGCATGACAAGGCGCTCGTCCGCGCGGCAACGGCCAAATTCGATCCCGCCAAAGATCCACACATCCAAGGCAACCCGCATGCAACGCTTTTTGTCGGGCGACTCCACTTTGAGACCACAGAGGAGACGTTGCACGCCGTCTTTGGCAAGTTTGGCGCAATTCACCGCTTGCGGCTCGTCCGACACGCCGTGACGCAGGCGAGTCGCGGGTATGCCTTCGTCGAGTACGTCCACGAACGGGACTTTGAATCGGCATACCGCGCCGCCCACCGGTGGGTTTGCTTTCATAGGTTTCCTGCTCATACCCGTCGTAGGATGATCATCGACGGCCGAACGATCCTCGTCGAATTCGAGCGCGCGCGCGTGATGCCTGGATGGAAGCCGCGGCGACTCGGCGGCGGCTTGGGCGGGCGCAAGGAATCGGGCCAATTGCGCTTTGGCGGACGGGATCGACCGTTTCGTCAACCTTTTCGTCTCTCGCATTAACGTTTATCCCAAGAATCGGTCCCGGCAAAGGGTACTTCCATGTTCGAGGTACTCGGCCTTGGTCACGACGCGTGCCGCGCAGTCGGGGGTCGACGCATACCGCTGGCATCCCCGCCATGCCGCGCCAATCGGACTAGCCATTTCGCATCAGATTGAGTCTCCCACAAAGAATCTCCATGTACTCGTCGACTAGAGTGATGAGGACGGCATATTCATCGGGAACGAGCGGCCGCAAGTCGGCGCGCAAACGATCGACAAACGCCGGCAGCTTGGACGTGCCGCCAGTCACGACAATGTGCTGGAAGAGGAGACCATGGAGATGGACATCGCAAGCCGAGATGGCGTCGACGATGCCGGCGGCGAGGCCCGCTTGGTCGAGGCCAATGTCGGATGGATGGAAGAGGACTTCAGGGATCGCGATGGTTTCGACGCCGAGGCGGAGGATCTAAGGAGGATGGAGGATGGAGTACGGGAGGATGGTAACTTGGTACCTGGGCATCGGGGGCGGGAGGGGAGATTGGGTCCTACGAGGCATGAGTTAATGGAGGTCGTCCAACGGCGGCAAGACCACGAGCGCCCCGCGATGGGCATGGACGAAATCGGGTAGCGCCCATTGCACAGACGCGGTCTCATGATTGGCATAATGTTGCATGTCGGTGTGGAAGTCCAAGGAACAGCGGCAGACAGCTTCCTTGACCTGAACAAGTCAACGACAGAACGAGAGACAGACAGTGTTGCACCTCGTTGACCACTTCAAACGCATCCATCATGTTCCATTGACGCAAACTCACACATTCCTTGAGGTAGTTTGTGAGCAACTTGCCGCCAACGTTCAGCCGACGGACGCCCGCCAAGACGACATGCCCTGGAAGGGTTGCTGGTTGATGATGGATGAAGCGGTATCTTACCGTGAACGAGCGGGACGATCTGCGTCGCCGAGAAACCCACATCCACAACGACGCAATAGGGAAACGACACACCATGATTGCTCGATGATGCATGGGGAACCATCGCTTGCGGCGGGACGCTCGTGTATGCCGCCATTTGGAATTCCTCAAAGACGACTTCGTCCTGCATGTTGCGCAGTTTCTCTGGTGTGAAGAGGGGAGACGTTACGACGAGCGTCGTGTCTTGGTTAACGCTCAAGTGGTCTTGCCATAGGTCGCCCTAGTGCGAGAGCGGAAGCATTGCGATCCGTGGAGCTCGGCACAGACCTGCAGCGTCCAATTGACGACGTATCCGCGCTCGATGGGCCGGCGGATCTGTACTGCATGTTGCTTTGCATTCATGCGCACGTAGTTGGGGGAGACCGAGTACGTGGCGGCAGATACGGCGCCATGCTTGAGCGTCGCACCGCCCACATCGACGGCATACACGACCATCTCGCGTTGGACTCTCGGTGGAAACACAGGTTGCTCAATATAAACATTTATATATTCAACGTGAGCAGAAATTTTGACCACTGGCATATATATATATTGACCAACGGAGTTTTTGAAATTCGGCGCATTCAACATTTTCAGATACACAAGCACCGCGCGGCGACGGCGAATCGTCATGCTATTTCTTTACATGGGTCTCCTACTGATGCACCGGCATGATGTTTGGCGGCATGGGTGCTCCTCGGGGTGAGTGCACGCGGAGGTTCTCCGACGACGACGTGAGCGGCGCATTCCTAGACACACCCACATCGATGCATGAAGATCGAGACGAGCGACGTACTTGATGGACGGTGTCACGGGGCGCTCACGCGCCTTGTCTCCAGGCACGTAGTCGTAGATGTCGATGATGCGAATCGCGGCATCGGCCCCCGCCAACGCGAGTTTGTCGCCCGTCGGCGAAAAATCCAACGTAAAGACGCCGCGACTGAGCCCCGCGACGGTTCCAATGAGCTACATCCCTCTCGTCACGATCGATCTCGCACGTTCCCCACCTTGTTCGAGTCGTGATTGAACACCTTGCCTTCGTTCGAGCCGCTCCCGCCCGCCGCGATCAAATTCGTCCGCGCGTCCTTGGTGAATTGCGCGGCGTAGAGGAAGCACGGCTCCCCTTTCAACGCGCTTTGATTCCACGGAATGACCGAGAGCCGCTTGCCCGAGCCATAGTCCCAGAGCTGGTGTGTCGATCAGGCGGCGACGACGACATCCCATCGATTACCTCGAGCGGATTCTCTGGCCGCCACGACCCCGTGAGGATTTCGTTCTTGGCGTTGATGTCAATCGCGTCCCCTGCATGGCGATTCCATGAGATGTCGTCGGCGCGCAAATGCGGTACCAGCAATATGCGGACCGTAGATTCCGCGGACGGAATGGCCGGCGCGGGTGTCCCAGATCTGGATCGTGTTGTCCCAGCCGCCGGAAATGATGGTGTTTTCATCCACGGGGTGGAACTTGACGCTAAAGACGCGGTTCGAATGGCCCGCCGTGAGCGTGCCGTGCCTACCGCATGTGAATACGCCGTCCTGAAGACAACGACGTACCCGCCCTTCATGCAAAGGACTTCGGTCTTGGTCGCTTCGTCGTACACGCGAATCTGGCCACGGATTCAACACCACGGGGAGCAACATGGTCGGCGTACCGCATGGTCCTTGCCCGAAGTCGCAAACATCGCGCCGTCCGCGCGGTAATCGAGCGCATAGAGTTGGTTCGTGTCGTCTGTGATTGCATGGAGACATTTGCCCGACGTGATGTGCCAGTGTTCGACCGAGCCGTTTGAATCTGCATCGGGTGAGTCGAGGCGCGGGAGGAGGCGGACATACTCACGGCCAGGAGAACATTCTTTGTCTTGGACGCGCTCGTGAGCGGTCGAAAGCGGATCGCCGTGCATGGCATGCCAAAGCCGAAATTGTGATGCGGTTGCATCAGTGTGTACGCCAACGTGCCGTTCTGGACGTTGAAGATCTAAAACGCATGTGTCAACAGGATGCGCCGGATGGGGGAAGAGAGGACGTACGCGGATCGCGCCATCGCCACAGCCTGCCGCGAGGAGTGTGCCGTCGGGTGAGAAGCGAGTGCAAAACACCTCGGACGGACATTCGCTAGCGCAATGTCGTCGTCATGAGCATCCAACGAGTTGCAGTCGACGGGGGAGATACATACCTGATGGTAATGCTGGGCGCCAGTCGCTTGATGCGTTCTGTGTGTCATGCCGCCGTCATGCAAAGTAGACACCAAGGTGCGTGCATACCTTCCATGCTTCTGAGGTCGGAGCCGACGGCGAAGATGCGGCAGAAGCCGTTTCGACAAAAGATCGAACGTTTGGATATTTTTTTCAAAAATATTTTTTTTCAAAATATTCACTGGATACCAGTTTATCCTACTATACTACATACCACGGAAGAAATTTCTATTTTTTTAATGCCGCCATTTTCGGATTCCCGCTCACGAGGACGGACACCACGTTGTGTTGGGAGGCCGCCGCGCCGCGCTGCTGCGCTACTACTTGGGATGGTGCCTCCTTTGTCAGCCACGCGTGCACCTGGGGATTCAATGCCGCGAGTTCGACAACACAAGACACAAGGCCTCGCCAAAATGGAGATGGCGTGGTTTCACGGCTGGCAATGATAATACGGCGGCAACATGCGTTCAAGACCCATACACACTCAACAACATTCCATCTATTCTTTCAATTCAAACGAACTGCCGCAGCCGCAGCCGCTGGAAGCGTTGGGGTTGTTGATGATCGTGAAAGAGCTTCGGATCAGTTCCTGTGCAAAGTCGACCGTGCTGCCTGGAGTCGACATGAGTCCAGAACGCATGGGGACGAGCTGGGAGACAACATACCTTTGAGCAACTCCATCGAGGTTTCGTCCACGACCACTTGGGCACCATCCTTCTCGAACACGCGGTCTTCATCCTCTGCAACACCAGGGTACGTGAAGTTGACGTGCATTGTCATCTTACCGATCGGCGCATCTTCCAAAGTAACCACGTATTGGAACCCAGAGCACCCGCCGCCTTCGACGGCGACGCGCAAGTACTGCTTGTTTTCGGCATTGCGATTCAACGCATTGAGTTGCTAATGACGTGTTTTTGAGATGGGAAGAGCTGCGCCGATCGTACCTTGGTCGCGGCATTCGTGATGATGAGGTCAGGGAGGAAGTCCGAGAAGCACCGTCGGGTAGTGGACGCGGCGGGCGGCAACACGGCGAGGACACGGCGGAGCATGGGCAATGCACGAGCGGCGTCAACAGAATTCTTGAAACAAGCAGTGTGGCCAATCACCATCGTCTATAGAACGGTGGTGGATTGGACATAATCAATAATTTTCAACCAATGAAATTGCGATTTATGTTGAATTTCCACCAACGAATGAATTCGAACGAGTTGCAG
Organism: Aphanomyces stellatus; assembly: GCA_009835185.1. Taxonomy (NCBI): domain Eukaryota; phylum Oomycota; class Saprolegniomycetes; order Saprolegniales; family Verrucalvaceae; genus Aphanomyces; species Aphanomyces stellatus. The sequence continues at coordinate 34,859 of VJMH01006004.1, read as the reverse complement.
AGGCACATTCAATCAATCGTGAGTGAATCGCTGGGACGAAGCGAGGGCGCTGCACGGGGAACAAAGCAAATGAGGGAGATCGTTCGGACCTGTCGCGAAGCACTCCAGGGAACTTCGAAGAATCTCCCGCGTTCTTGTCTGCGACGTTGAATGAAAACAAGATTTCATGTCGTGCCCCTTGAACGTGTTTTTACTGCGCCAAATCTTGAGCGCCGAGTTGAAGTGTCCATTGGAATACAGCCATCAACTGAGATGGCGCACTTATATCCGGATGGCGTTAAGCCCACACATTCGAGAATAATCCCGTGCAGAATTATCTCATTCGATCTCGCTGTTTGGGGAGTCGCACAACGCAGGTTCACACACGTGTACGTGCGACACGGAAGGCTGTGACATCACTCAGGCACTCCAAATGACGCAAGCCTACTGCTTGTCAGAGTGTCTTGTTTGAACCAGGTTGTTGTGTACGGACGAGCAGATATCATGGTCTCTAGTTTCCGACAATGTCGCTGCTGGTGCACGTGTCTGGCTTTGAGACTCTTAGTCTATGGCATTGCGTGTTTTTTCGCCTCACGAACTGCGCACAATTATGAAACCAGGATACCGTACAGCTCAGAATAACTAACCACTCAAAACTACTCACCAAAGACCCCAAAACTCACAATAACTCACCAATTGTACCACTCTGGTCAAAATGTGCTCACCAAAATGGTTTGCATAATTAAATAATACTATATTCTAATACAAATGCTATGTGTAATGTTATTTTTAAATTTATTCGTTAAATTAAAGCAGTATTTTATCCGGAAATGGTTCAAAATAAATCACCACAGTCGAAAATGTATCGCCACCATTGCTGAAAATGTCTGGTTAATTATTTTGATCTTTACGGTACTTCTTTTAACAAGAAGATATGACAACGTTGACGTTGCGGCAACTTCTTGGGCTGAAATGTCATTTTATATCTCTAGCCGATCGCTGGTTGGCCCCATCATCGACCGACCAATTCCCCCTCCACAAGCCAATGTGCGCGCTTTGTTTGACGATTCCTGTGTCGATCCATGCCGCTTGCGAGCCTCCGACGTGTCACTTTTGGGAGCCTTTTTGGGTGACTTCTCATTGGTTCATTTTTAGTCAATCCAATGACAGAGGTATAAACTTCGTCGAAGTTGCACCCATGGCGTTTCCAATTTTTTTACGACCACGTGGTCGGGGCACCACCCAATGGGAGTGACTTCCACCTACGCAGATCGCGATCGCTCGCCGCCGCGTTCGACGCACGTCCGGGACGGAAGCACATGCACGTACATCAAGACACGATTCAACGGCATGACAACTTGTCGCGTCTTGCCATGCCGCCTTCCTCGGACACATGCACACGATACCGGCCACAAAATCCCTCGTTTGAGAAATCCTTCTCTCGTGCTCGGCAGTCGAATGATGGGAGTGCGATCTTCATATTCTTAAATAAGGTCTGTGTGGGAGAGAGTCTCTATGGGGTGTCTGTCGTCTACGTGTGGACGGCACGGCGGCGCTTGGTCAACGTCGGCGTTGGCAGCGCCGCATGATGTCGCTTCAACTTGCGCGCAGTCGTGGCGTCAGAGATGCGCGCGGGGATCGCCGCCGGTGATGGCCCTCCGCCCACGACGGACGTCGAGGAGGATCGGCTCGTCGATGTGTTGGCCATGATTGTGTTGTTTCCTGTCATGACCATCGCATTCAGCTCGCAGGGGAACTTTTCGAGCTCGGGGACGTGGGTCACGGGGATCATGGCAATACGAACGACGGCTTTAAGGACGCGGCCGCCTAGTTCAATCCGCTGGAGCGCATCTGCCGTGATCTTGGGGTCCAAGTCGTCGATGACTAGGGCTGTGTTGATGCCCTTGAACGCGTATCGGCCCGAGAAGGCGTTCTGGATCTGGTGGCGGCAGGTCGGGCACGTGCTGCGCAGCCGCAGCCAGGCGTCGATGCAGTCGGCGTGAAAGTGGTGGCCGCAGGGGAGGGTCACGGCGTTCGACATGGCGCTCATGCAGATCACACAGTCCTCGCCTTCGTCACAGAGATGGGCCGGGAGGTTGTTGACGACGTCTCGGTTCGCCGGCGTCGATGTCTTGAGGTATGGGACAATGTAGCGGATCATGACATTCACCCAGGTCGCGCTGCGGAAGAGCGCGAGGACATCGGGGACTTTGGCGTTTGCGGGCGCGGGATACCGTACGGTGACACGGACATTCAGGCCTGCGGGCGATGGTGCGACAGCGGCGGCGGCAGGAGCGGGGGGGCGTGCGGCCGACATGACGCTGCAGAAGAACGCAAGTTGAAATATAAACTCGAGAGGCGAGCGAGAGGGTGGTCGAAGTTCGAAGGCGACGAATGATTACTGAGGGTGGGACCCGTCCCTGTTACACAGTAAAACAGCACCCTGAGGCGATTTAAACGGGTTTTACCCTCTGTATCCGGATGATTTGAACACGTTAAATTGCGTGAAGAAACGGAATACGGCGTGAAAGGAACGTTTACGTGGGCCCAATATTTCGGTCGACCCAAGAAAACACCTGGCTTGTCCTGCGGTGGTGCCATAAGAATCATAGTGTGGTCAACATGACAGCGTTTGGCCAAGCATCGCGGCGGCGACTCTCCCACACAAACGATGTCAAGCACACAAGCAATCACACTTGGGGAGCTGCTGCATGTCCTTCGACTTGTTCAATCGAGTCAGTTTTGAGGCCGATCATATTGCGCGAATTCGGAATTCTTGGGCTTTGAAAGCAGCCTGTCTAGTGTCGGGATGTCCATGCCACGGGTTCATCTCGAAGTACTTGTCGGCGTATGACTTTGTCGCGCTGGACATTTACAGGACAATTGACAATGGAAAACGCTTCCACCTCGACTGTGACACATTTGTATGCTCGATGTCGTCGCGAAGCCATGTGAGGCGCCCACGAAGCTGCATGTAAAATTCAATCAGCTACAAAGTGGCGGTGTATATTAGGCTTCGAAAAAAGCCACTGACCATAAGCATCGTCGCTTCCATCAAGACTTTGTCCGAGTGTTGTGAAATCGAATGTTGAATATTCCGTGCTTATTATTTCCAAAGCAAGGTCGTGTGGTATATTATTACAGTTCGAATGGCTGCAATTCCCGTCCAACATTCGCCAAGGTGAAATATTCGTGCACTGGGGTACAATATTTTCGTTCGAGCTTCGAGCGAATTTCTCAGTGACCAAGAATCGTGGGCGTGTGCTCCGTCATGCGAGGGGACTCAATGCAACACACGACACGAATGTCAACATTCAGTGGAGGCCCCCAACTCACAACCAGCACACGACGAAGGGCGAACGGTGCTTCGAATTTCAATTGTTGGAACAAGTTCAGTTTGCAATTCACATGGAAGCGAGTTTTGGCCAATCGAACGCGCCGGCGTCGGGCATTCAACAACGTTGAGACTCTGAATATCATTTATACGACCATATTTTAGCCAATCGGAGACGTGGATCGCTGAATTGCCTTTTTGTGTCCCATGATGTAATTTTTTAGATGATTGAACATGCGCAAACAACGTGCGATGCTTTTTATACGTAACGTTGTTGAACATGGAGGGTCACAAATATACTCCCCCGATCAATGACGACAAGGTCCTCGTGGCAACAGCTATCATCCGAGGGTATTACCCAGCGGGGTCCACCCGCTGAATTTCACCATTTCTGGACAATAAAGTTTGGGTCTCTCATTGATCTTGCAAGTGCGCTAGTTGCAGCAACATATTCGATTTACGAATCTAAGCTTCCGAAAGTGGTCTAGTAAGCCTCGACCAAGTTGCTTTTAATTAAATCCCACCATGTCATGGTCAAAAGCAAGGGCACCACTCAAAACTCGTGGATACACGTGACAAAATAAAAGCTACGCCGTCCCATTGGAAGGTACAAGTAGTCATATTGTCGTACTTGAAACTTCATCGAGGGGACGTCGGTCACAGTGTGGATACGCAACCCTTCACGAAGGACAAAAGCCCCGATTGCTTATCTTTGGCGATGACAATCGTATGCGTTTACGTGGAATGTTCACATTGGCCAACGCACGGATCGCACGTTCACGAAGAGGACGATGGGACGACCGAGTGCAAACACAACTTCAACTTCGACGAGAATCTCCCAAGTCACAGCGCCTGGATGACCTCGACTATATTCCCAACAAGAAGATGATCAGTGACATTTGTTTGCACACCAGCGCATTCTCTGCAACGTAGTGATGCAGGACTTTCAAGCACGAAATGGATCCAACAACTAGCGACGTTTGCTTGCGACTGGTAACTGATGGCCCAAGAGGGATGATCAAAGAGGGGTTGAAGTCGAGTAACAACAATACTGCTCGTATCGTCCAGGATAAACAATGCACTTGATTGTTGAGTGATTTGAATCTTCGATGGCCACTCCCACACAATGTCCTCTTTGCGTGACGCATGCAGCACGATATCGTTGGAGGTACCGATTTCATTCCATGAGCTGATATTATAACACCCACAGCTGAACGCATACAAGAATTATCGCCGTGGTGTGAATATCAATTTCTGTGGGAAATCACACAGCCCATTTCGATTAATGCGAAAGTGACCCACACAACAATTTAAATTGGACAAAAAGCCATCCATATTTGTCCAATTAAAATTCATACATTTTGTAAACAGCGCTCGCCAGTTGCGTCGACTGAGCCAAATTTAGCTCAAATATAGTGTCGACATGAGCTCAAAGCGTCGATGGGCAGAGCTGCCGAAAATTCGAAACATACGCAAAATATACCTCGTGTCGCATTAGCGTCGATGGGAATTATATCTATTTTTACGGGGCCTTTACTTCGTACCCCAAAGCTTAGCGTCAAGGTCCGATTAGTTTACGTCTCGGGGGGGCAGGGGAGTATTCGTTTACGTAGTGCTGAGCTATTCTCGTTTTGGCTACCGCGGTATGTTAAGGGGCTATTGGAGGACCCGATCATTTCACGACGACGAAGGAATTCCTCTTTGATTCATGAACGTGAGAAAGGAGCTTCCGAATCGTTGAGGGGGAAATGCGTCTTTTCGAATTTGTTGGTGTGATACTGGTAATACCTTGGCTCCTCCATGCGATACGATTTTCGCATCAACTTTGCAGTTAGTGTCCACCCTGTCAACGGAGCTGTACTACTGAAATACAACAAGGGAGATCGTTGGGAACAATGCCTTCGAGTGGTTTTGGGGTTGCATCAAAGTAAAATTCATTTCTTCTATCGGCGTGCGCGTGATTCAAATCAATTGTTGTTTCATACTTGAAATCACTTGTGAGACCGGCCAGGTCCAAAGTAGTGAAGAGTTCAAAACAATTATAATTGTGTTCGTCGAGTTCAGAATACATTGTAAAACTCTCAACGCAAGATAATTCTTCTTTGTTAAATCTTAATAGTTTGAACGTCAGACCATCTCCACCCATCGACGCTATATGTGATGCAATGTGTGTTTTGTACTTTTGGCAACCCCCCTGGTCGACGCTATGTGTAATATTTGGTTGCGTCGACGCTATATTTGACCCTCCGAGCTATATTTGGCTCAAATAGCGTCGACGCAAACGGCGAAAGCAACACAAAACCAATTTTTATTGGACAAATATGGATACCTTTTTGTCCAATAAAATCCATTTTATGGGTCACCTGCATTGAATGTGGCGATCCAATGCAATTTGATTGGTTCATTTTGAGGACATGGTTGTTTAAACGCCCTTGCGTCGCTGCTTTGGCTATTGAACACATATTGCGTTCGATATAACGTTAGCGTCTCATTGGCTGAGAGGATATTATTTTTGTCAAATTGATCGATTTATTGTATGAAGGTTATCTTATATAGATATTTGTATAGAAAATTTCCTGACTGTGAAATCCTTCGAAGTATTTTATTATTTTTCGTTTTGTTTCTCGCCCTTTCATGGCGAATTCTGTTGTGGAGACGAAATATTTTGTGCTGGAACTTTATTTTCGTGCTCTGTGCTTGTTGTTATGAATAAATTGAATATACTTCGATGTTACTCCCTACCCCTGTTGTTGGTGTGTTAATCTGATACTAGAATGCTCGGAGTACAATTACTTCAAAACTTCAACAGCTCAAAACTGTACGTTCCTGTTGTGGGACACTTTCACTGGGACAAAGTCCAAGTTTGGCATTTAGATACGCACGAAGCACAATATAGGCCCGCCTCAAGAATTTGGACTATGGACGATTGTATTTTTGCTTGGCGTGCCTGTATTGTGGTTGCCAACCAGGCTTTTTGTTGGGGCACTGGCTGATTGACTGCACCACGCAATTATAGTTCTGGGCACCCATGAGATGTTTAGGTGAGGGGCACAGTTTGCGGATGCTTCTGTTCACGTGAACATGGTTGTTTTGTAATCGCTGGGACGAGCCACTCGCGACTGCATGTGTGGTCGCAAACATTCGGTCATGAAAAATACAACTATTACATCGTGGATGTCTCGTCCATAACCGCGGCAACCGTTCGTTCGAATGCGCAGTATTCGATGTTGCCTTTGTCCGGACTTGGCCATTGTATATGTACAGCTACAGCTCTCATTGAGCAAATATAGCAGAAGTTATTTTACTACTAGGTACAACGATATTGTATTTTAAAGTTTCCTCGCACCAGAGCACAAGGATGGTGTTGTCTATGTATGGATGGACCGGCGTGCGCGATCCCCCTTTTTGACCAGGTGACTCAGGCTCAACTGACGTAACCGGAGCATATCGTGAAGTGCCTCCCATAAAAAATATTTTTGTCAACTAGCCTTGTCTCTGTCCATCACTGGCTCTTTAATGGTGCATTGCGTACAACTCTTCTTCCAAGCCAATTTCATTGCAGGTATATGCGATTTCGTTCACATTTTTTAAACGAAAGGAGTGGGGTCTTGCGGATACGTGCAAAAGCATTTAACGCCATTTAGAGGGATACCAAACATTTGTATAATTGGACAGAATTTCATTTAAAAATTAATTTTGTCCAATCGTTGGAATATATACTACGTAGTTAGTACTTCGTACTAGAAATGTTGCGAACATAACATCAACAAAAATTGTAGTGTTAAACTTCAGTGTTTCTTAAGCTAAGTAAATGCTCTGATCTTCTCGTGACGAATTTACTGTGTCGACGGAAAATTATCACGAATTGAAATTCATCGAAGAGATATGACTGGTTGAAGTGTCAAAGCATGCAACAACGACCCCGTCGGAGTGCTTTGGAAGACACGGATATTATACCTTCTGAGGGAATAGCGTTGCTGGTGTATAATTTCGCATTGTCTATTCCAACGATGGCGAATATGACGACGGCAAAACTTCAATTCATATATTCACAATCTAGTAGAACAGCCTTTCGTTTGACTGATTGCTTGAACGAATTGAATGGATCAAATACTTCGAAGTATATTGTACAATTTCGAAGAATTCGCGAACCATCACTGAGGCCTTCCAAGGGTGGTCATGGGCTGCTCAACGTCGCACTTAAAATCAACAATGGTACACGAATGGGCCTCCCGCAAACTTCAATTCACACGAAACAATCCGTTTCCATTTGCCTAACAATCGACATTTCGTGGGAAGTTGAGTTCCTGGCAACGATGTCTGCGAATGATCAGACTTTCCTACAGTCGCTTCACCGCCGCACGTTTTGATTGGACACTGCAGAGCCCAACCAAGATTTTCAACAATTTTCCACTCAGTTTACTGACCATCAACAATTTCGCCAACTTTTTTACAGGACAAACACGCACCACCAGTACGAAAATGGCACAAATTCGATGAGATTGCACGAGAAACCACATGATGCCAAAATGGGCTACATACCATAAAGCTCAGAATAACTAACCACCCAAAACTAGTTACAAAAATGACCCAAAACTTACAATAACTCACCAATTGTGCCACTCTGGATTAAAATATGCTCACCAAAATGGTTTGCATAATTAAGTAATTTTTGCTCCTATACAACGGCTACGTTAAATAGTTTCTATATAATTCATTAAATAAATACTGTATATTATGCCACCGTCAAAAAATGTATCGCCACCAGAGCTGATAGTTATTTTGAGCTTTACGGTAGTATTCAGGTCTCGATACAAAAGTTCGACGATCAAAATGACACGAATGACGCATGCAATTGGGCTACACAACACACCAAAGCGCGCGAGTCGGCTATTTTTACTCAAAATGATTATCTTGTGGTCGTAAGTGAATGGTTCGAGTGAAAGCCCCCACCACCAGTTCAGCAGTTGCGACGGCAAGCAAACTAGACCATCAGTGGCGACTCAGAACGTTGGCCCTATTCACTGTCAAGTCCACCCTCCATGCTTTTTTGTGCTGATCAAAAGAACGTTCGAGGGGGCGGCGGCGGCGATGACAGGTTTCGCAATTTCGTTGACCGTTTGGTCCCCAGCCCTATCTCGTGCAGCATTTTAGTATGCTGACTTCCGACGACGGAAATGGAACCATCATAGCCAGCTCGATCTTGTAAGTGCGCACGGCGTCCAGTCGCATGGTGGACTTCCACGAGTCACTATTCTTCATCACGTATTGCCACTCGCTGTCTCTCACATCGATTGATACGTCCCCAACCGCTCGCACGACGAACCGCCTACCAATCAATCTGTTTACTGCCCAACACAGAATGTACACTGTATCGTGTCCTCCATCGTTAGCGCCGTCACCAGTCGTGGTTCCTCCACCCTGCCACACGCACCACCGACCCCACGTTGCGCACTGCAACCGCCGCCGCCACTGCCGCCGCCTCGACTTTTGATGTTCTTCCCCTCTTGCCACACTGCATTGAAGTCGGTGCGAAGCTTCCGCGAAAAGCAAAGGAAGCGGGCTGGTTCCCAACGGTGTAACTCACATGGATGTCACTCCCACTCCCCACTTGACGCGTCTGGCCATCTGATGGGGCTATGGCGCCGCCTCGACCGCAACGAGCCTGCCTCCAAGCTTTCGACGCACCGCGTCCTTTGGCTCCCTTTTCTGCCCCTTTGGTGTCGTCAAAACAAGGGTCCATGTTCGTATTTTAATGCACACTTGGTTTGCCGCGCACATCCAGTTTTCCCCTTTGACTTTGAGGCTGTAATCCATCGTCGACGACAGCAGCAGCAGCAGCAGTCGTCCCACACTCGCATGAGCAGTCAGATAACGGGTGCCCACTTCTTCTTTTGTCCACTACACCAACAAAATGACTCATGGTCTCACTGTCCGCCTCAACCTTCGGTACACGGTCCCGGCCGCGTCGTCGATCTGCGACCTCTTTGACTTGCTCCACAGCCACGTCTGGGTCGCATTCATTTCGAATCAACTCGTGCCGTACCTGAAGCACTCGACGCCGGCCGACCCGTCGGTCCTGCGGCACTTCCAACCATCGGTCGGCGCAAGTGACGCGTGCTGCGTCATCTGCATGGGCAGCCTCCGCGACGCGATCCAAGCGCCGTGTGGCCATCGCTTCCACGCCGACTGCATCTCGTCGTGGCTCAAGCTCCGATCAACGTGTCCAAGCTGTCGCCACCAGTTCCCCAAGGAAATCTGCGGCTCGTATGCGCTCCGCGGGATCAACACGGCGCTCGTCCTCCCGCCCCAGTGTCTCGGCCAAGACGTGATGGCCATGAACCTCCAAGGCCTCACGCTTCGTACGATCGTTCACGTCACCCTCGTCCAAGTCGCGTCGCCCGTCGTCGCGGGCGTCAAATTTGCCTGCGAACTCAACGCCGTCCTCGTGGGCGACAAGCCCGACGACGTGCCGCCCCGGCGCGGCCGCACCACCAGCAACGTCGAGAAGAGAAAACAACTCGTCGAGATGAACGTCGAAATCATGCAAAAACTCAAAGCGAGGCGGGCGGCCCAGCGCGGCAGCGTCGCGCCTGCCGCGGCAGCAACATGAAACACACTGGAAATACTACGACGATAACTTTAGCAACGACTGATTGGCTTTTAGCACCAAATTCGTTTTGAGCAACGCCTTTTTTATTTGAGCAACGAGTTGGCTCAAGAAACAACGAATTAGATGGACACGATTGGGCGGCAGCAAGCCGACCGATGCCGTATGTGTGGCGCCGCCGCATGCTTGCTACCCTGGCCCTGCTTTGCACTGCGCACATGCAGCATCATCTGCAGCAGCGGAATCCCTTCCTCGCGGGGTGTAAAAAGGTCAACGGTTTGACAAGTTGAAGTCCTTGCGACAGATGCGAACGTATCAGAGTTGTCCAATTTTTGCTTTTTGTCGAACTTGGAAACCAAAAAGAATCGGCATTTCGACCAAAAACATGAAATTGAGCGTCTCATTTTGGGCTGGAGTCGGAACTCGGAGTTCATATTGTCATGGAATGCATCGCGAACGAGGAAAAAGGACGAGAGTATCTCCCAGTCTTGAAAGCCATCATCATCAACAAGCAATCCCATTTTGCAAATCAACTTCCTCTCCACGAAGAAAGGTTCAAGCCTTCTCCTGGGTGCATTGCTATCATCACAACATCATCTGCTGCTGCCGCGCCTGTTGCGCCGCGCCATCGTTCTTCTTGGAACTACATACCACTTCCACCGAGGAGCCACGTGTCGACAATCTTGATGGAAACCAGCCATGGGGGCACTTTGTATTCGAGCTAGGGGGCAGCTAGGGGGGCGTCAACGTGAAGCCAACGGGGGTGTTCAATGTATTGCCTTTGACGTCTCTCGCTGCTACCCCACCTACCGAATGACTCATGGGAATGACTCATTCACGGCCGCCTTCACACTTGCTTTCCCATGTGTTCGTGTTCATGACAACTCCAGCCTCGCAAGAAGCTTCTTCCAGCCCACTGTAGACTACGGCTTGGCCACGATTGGCCAACGATTGGTTGGGCAGATCTGAGTCGCATGGCTGCATATTGCTACCGTCGTCGCAAACAGCATGCCTTTTGCTGCTTGTAGCCATCCCCCCAGGGATCCCTCAATGTAGTCCTTCTGCCCACCAACGATCGGCGGTTGTAGCTGCATTATTTGACAAGCCAACCTATTTCGAGACATCTCGGAATCAATCAACAAGCTCCATGTTGCGAATCATTGGCGCCGTGTGCCAAAGTCCACAGCAACGATTCACCAGCTCTTCAACCAAGCGCATCGACGGAGTCGGCGCTCCTGCAACATTCGAGGGCACACACACACACACTACATTGGTTCATCTCTAGCTGCTGCTGCTGACCCACTTGGTCTTGACGCGCAGTATTCTCCACTCGCTCGTGTTGGACGCCGTTGTTTCATGTTGCACGGCGCTGTCCATCATGCTCTTGATGGACGTGCAGACATGGCCGCTCTTGGGCTGGCCGCATTGGCGGCACTTGTACTCCTACGACGACGACATGAGGGATATTGACGCCAAGAAGCGGTCATCTTCGTACCCGCTTTTCCCGCGCTTCCTTCTTGTCGGACGCATCGCTCGCACACGGCGAGTTGGGCACAGACATGCCAAATTGACCAAATTGCTCCGACATGCCAGTGCTCAACGCGGGGCTGCTGGGCACGACCATGCCGTGGTGCAGCATTGTTGGGTCGTACGAGTACATCGAGTTCATCGGCGCGTAGTTCTACAACCACATGTAAATTCCACGACAATAGCAACATGTCGTACGAGTGAGATGGGAATCATTGGCATCATCCCGCCATGGACGGGCGAGCCTGGCGGCATCATGGGCGAACCGGGCTGCATCATCATGGGCCCGAGGACGGGCGAGCCGGGCTGCTGTTGCTGCTGATGCAGCATCATGGAGTGGTGCATGGGCGATGGCATGTGCATCGAGTTGACCGGAGACGATGGATACAGCGGCCGGTGCAGGTGTTGGGTGGTCCCCACGGGCGACGTTGGGTACCCGTGCTGCATCATGGGGTTGATGGACGCCGCGCTAGGCTGGAGGACTGCTCCAAACTGTTGCGAGAGTTGCGTGAGTTCAACCGAGTTGCGGTGCATGTGGCCGCGCCGGACCGGGCCGTCGGCGGCGTCGGATGCTGCCGCCGGGATGCCAATGTCGAGGAGGTCTGGGATCGAATCAATCTGGTTGTTCGTGGTCTGTGCGTTGTTGTCTTCTTCCTTGAACGGAATCGGGTCGGGCATGTCCGGTGACTCGGTCGGCATGAGACTTTCGAGGTCGAGGCCGAGGCCTTGGCGCTCTTCTTCGCCGTGCGGGGTCATGAACGTTGTCGTCGTCGCCTCGCCGCTCGGCTTTCCCATCATGCCTTCAAACCAACGATCGTCGTCAATGCCTGGGATAAACTCAAACACATTCGAGCGCTTCTTCTGGAAATCGGGCCGCGCGCTTCGCTTCAGTCCCGCCGTCTTCTTCACCTCGCTGTCTGTCGCCTTCCGGCTGCTCTGCACAATGTCGTTCGTGAACCCCTCAAGTTCATTGTTGTTGCCCATGAGGAGGTCCGAGTACGACAGGTTGGACGTCATGCGCGGCGAATTTGAATTGGGCGCCGGCGGTGGAGGACGAGGAATGTGCAAATCGACCGTCGCCCACGGTTGAATTCGACTTGGATTTTCTATGCCGAAGACGAGGGAAAAAACGTATGTGGAGCTATTTAAACTGAGAGGTTTTTTACAACCTTCCCCGCCCACGGTTCTTCATTGGCTATATAATACAAGTTTGTATCCAATCAGAGTACACTAATGTGGAATCAAGCCAATCAACGAGTCCCACTCATCGGTCGAAAACAGCACATCGAATCAATCCATCCAATATCGAAGGTCTCCTCATGGAAGAGAGACATCGGGGGACAAAACGTCAGCCATGATGCTTTGGTTGACGAACGACGTAGTAGTTTATATGTGCTTCATTTGTGAAGCATTTTGTGTCACCGCATTACATCCAATGGTGGGTCAACCGGGAATCGGGACACCACCTGAAAGGTTTAAGGCAACATGCAAAGCACGGGGGCTTTGATCGGGCTATTCCCTAAGGAGGGGGCGATGGCCATTGCAATTTCAGGCTCACGGGATAGCTCCTTGTACGAAACTGGCTTCAAAGCGACCCTTGGTCTGTCAAGTGTTTAACGTGTTTGGTTAAACACCAAGGGAGAGAGAAAGTCGACGACGATGGAAGTGTGGCCTTGGGAGAGGCGGCGGCGGCGGCGGCGACGACTCACGCCTTGACAGGGTACGGCTTGAGTTTGTTCATCTGCAGGATGCTCGCGGGATCGTTGTTGTCCAAGTGACCCTGGACGAGATGAGATGAAGGTACGCGACGTCACAATCGCACCTGGAACACCATTTCATCGAGGGAAACAAGGATCTTGGAGTGGGCGGCGAGGAACGTGGCTTCTGTGCACTTCTTTTCGAGTTGGACCGATGCGACGGCGAGCAACGTGTTCAAGATGTCATGGCCTACGCAGACACACAGCCGTCAATGCCGCTTCCCATCGGGGGAGTCTCCACGACGCACATATGAGCTCGTCGTATTCGCCGCTCCCTGCAAGAAACCACACGAGCTCGCCAAATTTGCGGTAGACGACGTATTGCCCGTCGCACACGACGAGATGGACGTCGGTGGCGTCCCCGGCCGTCGCCGACGAGGCTGCCAGGGACGGCCAGTGCACTGCTTTGAAGAGTGTGTGCTCGTAGATGCGCTTGACGTCCGTTGTCAGCGGCAAAAAGTATCGCGCGAGGAGCACATTGGCCTTTTCCGTTGTGACGATGACACTGTGGAGCATTGGGAAGAATGAAAATGCGATCTTTGCCAATCGACCCATGTGTGGTGCATATCCACCGGATACGATATTTGGATTATCCGGACACTGGACGCCCAAAATTACATTCAGGCCCGACGCCAATTGAGCCAGGCGGCGGGCGCGGACACATAGACGAACATGGGAGACAATCTCTTTGCGGGTCTGAACATGGACTTCAATTTTGCCGACCAGTTGGCGGTAGCGCAACCCACGCAGCTACAGCCGTCCATGGGGCCGCCGCCGCCGACATCGAGGGGGCACAAGCGACACAAGTCCAACCCAGACGTGTTGAACCAATTTGCGCTCGCGCCACCGCCGTCGGTCCCAATGTCGGCGGCAGCCGTACCGACCTCACCTTTCCAGGAGCACCACCACTCCATGCCACTGGTAATCATCCCCCGCCGTGCTGCTGCTCCATGACGGCATCTTCGTAGCCCGACCCCGTGCCCTTCTCGGTCCACGGAAACGCCGACATGGCCAACACGCGCGGGTTGAGTTTCATCGAAGACATCGACATGGAAGACATCCTCAAGGATTTTCTCCAAGGGCCCGAGACGCCCCTCGTGCCGTCGCAAGGTCACTGCCGCCGCCGCCCGTCGTTGTCGGTCTTGACACACTCGTAGAACCAAACGTGTCGCAATTGTTCCATGCCAAGCAAGTGCAGGAAAGCGTGCTCGACATGAAGCGAAAGAGTCGGCACGAGCGCCATCAGAGCAATCCGGACGGGCTCCTCCATCACGCCCAACAGCTCCGCATGATGCACCAACAACAGCAACAGCTTCAGCAACAGCAACCGCCACCGCAGCCGTCCATGCCAGGTCCGAGTCGCCGTCGAGGACTCGTGGCATGACGAGACGACGACGTAGGCTCGCCGTCATTTTCAGCCCTCTTGAAAATGGAAATGCCACCCATGAGCCCCGCCGAACTGCTTCCGCCGGCGTCCGCGGCGGCGTCATCGCGGCGCAAAAAGAAAGAGCGCAATGAATCCACAGGGCTCTCCATGGACATGACGCAGATCTCGCTCGATCTCAAGGCCGAGAAGGACTCGGAGTCGAACCGAAAATCGTACAAGTGCGGTCGGTGCGGCCAGCCCAAGGTCGGCCACGTCTGCACACTGCCAGACTTGCGCAACAATTGGTCCCAGGTGCGAGTGATGTGATGAGGAGGTGCCCATGCTCTCTGGCGGTAGGTTGACCTCGCCATCACGCGAGGCATGAAGGAGATCGACATCAACTGCAAGGTCATTGCCAGTCGACAGTACACAGTCGCACACCCGGACCATGTGGATCACTTTTTTGGCACGTAACGATGACGAATACACGCAAGTTGATAAATGGGGAGGCATTCTATCGGCGGCGGGGTGGATCGGAGTCCCGCGGGAAGGGGGTTTCGACGCGGTCGAAGGATGTACCATGCATGAGGGACCTTCTTGCTGAGGTGATGGGCACTCTAGGATATCATTTGTCTTGAAATTTGATCGTATTATATGCTACAGTAAACGTGTGTAAATGAATACTATTGATAGACGAGGGTAATTAGTTATAACGGGTGATCGAAAGAATTCAAATGCAAGAGTTCAAGATTTGATTGCAAGCTCAGATGATGATGACCTTGGTGGGGAAGTGGAAGAAGGAGGAGCTTGTCCTGCAGGTTGCCGCAGATGCAAGCGTCCTCCATGTGAAGGAGCTGCTCTATGCGAAGACGAAGGTGCAACCACACCGACAGAAACTCGTTGGGATCAACCACCAGGGGAAACCAGGTTCGTGCAACAGCTTGAAGAGTATCATGACGGTTCCTAGCGGGTAACGAGGTTCTCTTGCGTGACTTGACACTAAAGAACCCACACAAGTTTATGCTCATTGGCACAGTCGAAGACGACATCTTTGTCGACCCTGACCTGATGCCCAAGGACGCGTTGCCGACGGTGTTTTCGGACTTTGATTGCGCGTATTCACCAGGATCCGTCGAATGGACGCGGGCATGTGCATCCATGACAGTAATCCATCGATCCTCGCGTGTAGGCAAAAGAAAACGACGAGAGCCTGGACAAATTTGCCGCCGCCACGAAGATCAATCTCATGAATCCATTTCGACGTGGGAAGAAACTCTTGGTGCTCGATCTCGACCACACATTGATGGACATTAGGTACGAGGACATATCCCTCATTAATGCATGAGCGCGATGCCAGTGCAACCAAGTCGAATGATATTCCCATGGACCGATTCCGTCGTCCGTGCATGCACGAATTCCTCACTGAAGTATGGCAGCACTACGACATTGGCATTTGGTCCCAGACGTCGTGGAAGTGGATTGAAATCAAATTGACCGAGCTCGGGATGCTCACAACGCCAGGTTGACATGTCATCTCTTGATCCTGTACAACCCCGTGAGTAGACTATCGCATCAATTTCATCCTCGACAAGACCAGCATGTTTTCGTTTGCCGGCGCCCGCAAAACCAACAAAGTCAAAGCGCTGCAGATCATTTGGCGCGCATTTCCTGGCGTACGATGTTAACGGACCAACAACACCCATCTCTCGCTCTTTCGTGTTTAGACGTGGCATGCCCAAAATACCCTCCATGTTGACGATTTGCCGCACAATTTCAACCTGAATCCACGCAACGGAATCCCCATCGTTCGATACGACTGCAAAGAGGTAGACGACAACACTTGACCATCTGACTCTCCATGCTATATAGCCCCATGCCCACGCGGATCGAGAATTGCTCTACTTAGCACGGTACCTCGTCGATGTGTGTGCGACCGTGCCAGACGTGACTGAGCTCAACCACGCCG
This sequence comes from Aphanomyces stellatus, assembly GCA_009835185.1. Classification (NCBI taxonomy): domain Eukaryota; phylum Oomycota; class Saprolegniomycetes; order Saprolegniales; family Verrucalvaceae; genus Aphanomyces; species Aphanomyces stellatus. Next base: position 18,320 of record VJMH01006004.1, on the reverse strand, counting down.
AGTGGTCGAAACACCGGTCCTAGTCATCCACTGTTGCACCACTTGAATAGATTCCATTCTCGTGGTCGTTAGTTTTCTCGTCCGACAATCAATGCCGTCCCTAGAGCCTTACATTTCCGCAATGTTGGGCGAACACCGTCCCTTTAAACAGATTTTTGGAACTGCACCATTTGACGATCCAAACACGCCATCGCCGAATGAATTTTAGCCAGCGGGCCTGCTGTGGCCACATTTTCCATTCAATAAATGCAACGGCGATTCGTATTTGGCCAGGGGGTCTCATAGCTTATTCGACTTGAGCAACACCGAGTGCCCAGAGCTCCCAAGCCTGCACTGATTCATAATAGTATCATTCTCGCCAACCGTCCATCTACTTCCACAAGACGAGGCAGCCATTCTTGTCACATGACGCGAGCATTTGTCCATTGGGACTCCACATGCACCCGACGACCGCGCCCGTGTGGGTATCCTTGTTTTCGCGCCACACGGCTTTGGTCGCGGCGTCCCAAATCAGCACCGACCTGCCGCCATATTGACTCGCTCGTTCGGTTTCAACGTATGACGTACCCCGTGGTCGAGCCCGCTGCAATGTACTGTCCGTCGGGTGTAACCGCAGCCTTGCTCCAATTGAACCCACACACGTACGACGGCGCTGCGTACTGCCCCAGGACCTCGTACGTCCGCGTGTCGAGCAACTGGAGTGTGTTGTCGCGTGAATTTGTGAGCACTTTGGTGCCGTCCTAGGAGTCGTCGTCGTCGTCGTTCAGACCCACACACGTACCCGCGTAAACGAGACGGACGTGATTTGATCCGCATGCAAATCGTTCAGTTCATGCACGGGGTTCTTGGTGCGCGCATCCCAAAACCTAGCGCAAGGGATTTCCTCTGTCATCATCGTGTCCATGAGTATACCGCACGGCCCCGTCTTGGTGCGCGCTCGCAATTTGACCGCCGACCGCCACGGCCAAGTCGTTGCACGTCGACCTACGTCGTCCTGGGACCCTACCCCTAGTGGTATCATACCGGCAGCTAAACGTCTTGAGATTGCGACCAGATGTGACGTCCCACACCCGAATCGAACGGTCGGCACCGCCCGTGAGCACTTCGTTCGATGGATCGAGCATGAATTCGGCCGCGTAGACTTTTCCCTAGGGCATCATCCCCAGTGACGTCATGTTGGCTCTAAACATACCTTGTGCCCGAGAAGAGTATGCGCAATCCGGCCCGTGCCAACACGCCACACTTGGCAAATGCGGTCGCATCCCGTTCCTAGAGACACCCACCGTCAAATGGGCAGCCATGGATGGTCCACCAAGCACGAGCTCGCCATCTTCCGACACACGCACGCAAATGAGCGGTTGAGACATGCCCAGTCCTCGGTAATCGGCCTTGGCTTGACATGAATACGAGTCCCACGCACGCACGGTCCCATCGCTGCTGGCTGTGAACGCGACTTTACCCGACCCGCTAAAGCAGACCGAGTTGACTTCGGTCGCGTGCGCGCGGATGGCTTTTCCATGTTGGAGCGTGAGGTGCATGCCCGCGTTGTCGTCGGACGAGTCGGTGAGCTGCTGCAGGGACGACGCGGACGCGGTCCTTGGCGGGGGTTTCTGAGACAATAAGACATATGCACCGAGTGTGTCATACGTGGGCGTCGTCGAGCATGAGTTCCTGCATCATCTTGCTCTTTTCGATCAACTGGTGCTCCATGTCCCGGACCCGGCGACGAAAGTCTTCGGCTTCCTGCTCGGCGAGTTCCGCACGCAAGCGCTGCCGGTTCAATTCGTCGCTGAAACGATCAAGATTACTATATTTCGTCGACCAGAGGGGGGGTTACCGCAGACCATGCATTTCCTTCTCCATCTCCTTTCCCGCACCTTCCATCTCGTAGATACGTCGTTGCAACTGCATCAACTGTTCGTCCTTCATCTGCACCGTCTTGTCTGGACTCGGCTCGGGGTTGCTGCTCTGGACGTGCAAGCGCTGATTTTGCGTCGAGACATAATGAAGCTGGCTCATGATCTGCTGGTACGAGTTGATGAGTGCGCGGAACCCCTCTGTCTCGACACGGTTCCGCTCCGCAAGTCGCTCCGACATGAGCGCCAGGGCCGCGGTATCCCGTTTGTCCATCGGCCCAATCCAACTCGCAAACGAGAATGTGCGTGTTCTTCAAGTTCTTCCGGACATCCGGATACGAGGATGTCGCCATTTTTACTGAAAATATTGGACCATTTCATTGAAAACACGCAAACACGTCCAAATTCGGAAATCTTGTGCGCCTTTACTTGTGGTGGCTGTCGTACAGCTTCTTTTGCTTGAGCTGATCCTTCTGGAGCTTCTTCATGGCGCTCTTGCTGATGGGTTCGCCCTTGGCATCGTGGGTCGGGAGCCCTTCGGCATCCCATTGCGAGTAGGCAGGGTCGGAGCGGAACATGTCCTTGGGGTGGACATTCTTCTTGGCTTCCTTCTCGGCCAGTTGGCGCGCTTGCTCTTCCTTGCGCGCATTGTCCCCCGTTTCCTTGGCGTCACGGAGCGCCACAATCTGGTTAAACACTTGGCGCGTCGGCGTCGAGTCTTGGTCAACGACGAAGTAACCCACGCGCTCAAATTGAAACGATGTGCCGGTCGGGGCCTTGGCCACCGACCGCGTCACGAGCGCCTTGGGGTACACCTTTTCGCTCGTCGTCGTGTCGACTAGCGCTTCCCAGTCATCCACAGGGCCAAGCTCGGGCACGGTAAACAAATGCGAATAGACGCGGATTTCACAAGGCGCCGCACTCGACGGGACCCACGTCATGACACCCTTGGGCTTGATGTCTTGGGCGTCACCATAATCGCACGTGCCCGTGACCTTGATCACGTGGCCCTAGTCGCGTGTCACAGATGGACATGTCAACGTGACATACCGCAGCGTCCACGTCGACCGACGTGCACGTAAACACGGGACCATACTTGATGCGCACAACTTTGGACGGCGCGACGCCAAAGAAATCCGAGCTGTCGGTCGCGCGCACGTCCGATCTGGACACAAAGCCGTCGTCAGACAACCACAAAAGGATATGTCATCGTCCTCGTTGTCCTCGTACCGGTCGAAAAAGAATTGCGCCGTTAGCGGCACTTGATGCGTCGACGTCCGCACGTCCTTGTCTTGGGGGTAATCGGCCACGTCACACGTAAACGGTTCAAAGTTGGTAATCACAACCTACACACACCCCATCGTCGTCCCACATCTGGTCACCATCGTCATCCCGTACCGGCACAGGGTCCAAGACCGCCATGGCGCGCGCGCATTCGTCGCCCAACATGGTGCGGGCCACGGCATGTAACCGTTCGATTTGGATCGTCGACTGCACGCGCGTGACGCCAATTTCCTTGCAAAAGGCGTTGAGGATGGGCGCTGAAAAGCCGCGGCGGCGCAGGCCGTTGAGCGTGCTCAGCCGCGGGTCGTCCCAGCCGCGGACGAGACCATGGGTCACAAGCTTGAGCAACTTGCGCTTCGAGAGCACCGTGTACGTGACGTTCAAGCGCGCGAATTCGTACACTTGGGGCTTGTACAAATCGAGTTGCGCGAGGAGCCAATAGTACGACTCGCGCCGCGTCTCAAATTCGAGCGTACAGATCGAGTAGTCAATGTGTTCGAGCGCGTCGACGATGCAGTGCGTGTAGTCGTACGTCGGGTAGATGCACCACTTGTCGCCAATGTGCGGGTGGCGCACGTACTTGATGCGGTACGCAACAAAGTCCCACATGTTGGGGTTGGGCGACTCGAGTTGCATCTTGAGGCGGAGCACGGCCGCGCCTTCCGCGTACTCGCCGCGACGCATCTGCTCAAAATGCGCCAAGTTCTCCGCGACCGAGCGGTTGCGGTACGGACTCTCGGCGGCCGCCAAGACCTCGGGCGTGAGGACGAGCCCGTCGGCCGCGGCCTTGCCGTGCAAGTCGCGCAAGATGATGCGACTCGCTTCGATCTCGGGCTTCGTTTGATGACACACGTACGCGCGACCCTTCTTGATGAGCGTGATTGCGAAGTCGTACAGCTCGTCAAAGTACTCGGAACTGTACGTCGTCTTCCACGGCTTCCAGCCCAACCAATCGACATTTGCGCGAATGCCTTGGATGTATTCCTGGCTCTCGGCTTCGGGGTTCGTGTCGTCGTAGCTAGAGACACACATGGGAGGGAGACGACGTGAGTAAAGTACCGGAAGATTGTGCGGCGCTTGTCCTCGGGCACGCCCAACTTGTCGAACGCTTGACTGAAGTTCATCGACATCGACTTGGCGTGGCCGACATGCAAGTACCCATTCGGCTCGGGCGGAAAACGCGTCACCGTGTACCCTTCGTTCACTTCCTTATGCTTCTTCTCCCACGCTTCCGAGTTCTTCATCACGTCCAGCGTGCGCGCTTGGAGATGGGATCCTTCCGCGGCCATGGTGCGCTCTTGAAATCACAAAACTTTCTCCGTCCACTCGCCAATGTCAAAACAGGTTGACCGGATACAGTATCCGGTTTCCGATGCGTGGCATTTCTTGAAGCGTGTCGCTCAAAATATGTTGTTTGGTGGACAATGTCGAATCATTTATTGATGGTTAATTACTCAAATTTTCGTTCCATGATAATAAAATGGAACCAAACATCAATAAATGTATACTTCAAAAAAACTGTTGCACTATTTAAAAAGATAGTCCATCATCTCGACGGACGAGATATGGAAAAATGCATGGAATATTTTAACCTCCTTTGTGAGTGACGAACATGCGAACGCAAGATGTCAAGTGACGGTCCGTGGTCTGTTCGTCTTGCCACAGTGCATCACAAGGATACGTGGAACGCGAAGCCTTGTTCTTGTGGCTGTAGTTTGTTTTGGCCAACGCCGAGTGTGCCGCTTGCAACTCGGCCTTCACTTCGTGTTCGGTGGCATCATGAGAGTTAATGTGGACGATGTGTTGCTGAAGATCGCAACAAATTGCACCTCGAATCGACCGCAGATCGAACGGTGTGATCATTCCATGTGCACGACGGACAGGTTTGACTTCTTCTTTCCACTCGAATCCTTCGTTTTGTGCAGAGAATTCTTCACGAATATGGGAACTGCGCCATGGGCCATTGTCAAATGCAGTCAAAGACACAATTGGGGACACTGCAAAGGCAAGTTTATCAAACTGTCAGAAATCAAGAAACGAAACGCTTTGGAAAACACGGTTCGTTCTGTTCTGGACACTGAGGTTTCGGCAAATGTGTCGACCCACAACACCAACGCAACAACCAGGGACAACCACTGAACAACCTGTGACCGGAGACCGGGTATTCACCGAGTACTTCGAAGTTGTAAATAGGTTCCTTTGAATCCGACAAGCTGGGTCAAAGCAACTAAATTCTCCAGCCGAGACGACGACTTTGTTTTACATGCGTTCATGCAGTACTCACTTGTTATCTAGTGCCTCCCCTTCTGGCCTTGCCCAAACGAATGTATGAACAAACAGGAGTGGCCATGCATAATAATTGTCATGCAGAATGCGACTGAGAATCACCCAACGTCACCGCCGACAATACTAGAGGAATTGCAAGCCCAACGTTGCAATGCCATTCGGCTCAATAAAGTACGATATAATTATTGTACCTCTACGGTACAAATAAAATAAACAACGTGTTTGGAATAAAATTATATGTCCCCACCCCCCCCTACCATCTTTGGGAGGGGAGGGGGGTGGATGTCCAAACCCCAAACCAGCGCGATTGGATTCGAGCAACATGCAAGACGACCTGCGGGTCCTCCTTCAGTCGTCCGTGGACGCCCTCGTGGCGGCATCTCGCGCACGCCCACCACCGCCATGGCCCAAAGATCCACCATATCTCTCATCTTTCGCCAAGTGCTCGTTGGATTCCCGGCATTCGTTCGAGGTGACGGCCGCGACGACCCTCATGGCGATTCTGCGGCGGCACACGCGGGACTTGGTTGTGCATGGACTCGTCCTCGCGTCGGGCAATGCCGTGCAGCTCCAAGCGATTGGGTTCGTGGGCGGGCCTCATCAAGACGACTCGTCCCTCGACGTTTCCAGCATCCATTTCCCTCCGCTCCCCGTGGCGACAATGTAGGCAACACGTCCACTGCGCAAGCTCGTTCAACCCTTTAGACCGGATGGATCGACCATACTACCCGAGACTGTTGCGGTCTTCTCCATCCTTCTCGATCGTGGCAGAGAGGTGCACGCGACGTCATCATTCTACCAAATTCATCCGTCATTCCTAGGACATTGCAGTGACGCCGTTGGACAGCAGTTCAATTCCATCGACGTTCTGGGACTCGCCACTGGTATGTCGTCCATCCCTCGCATGCATGTATCAACTGTTATGCAAAGCGCTGGATGCCCGGATGTTCGTTTGGTGGATTCACGTTCCCCGCAACTCCCGCGACATCACGGTTCGCGCCGCCGCCGTCCTTCAACCATCTCCTCCACCGCGATCGGTCCACGTCGAATCTCTACGCCGTCGACGGCATGCTCTTCACATACAGCGCGCCGTCCGTGACGTCGTACATTGTGCGGCCGACGCTGCATGAAGACGAATCGCTCTCGTATCGCACGTTGAGCAAGCAGCAGGTCCTAAGCTGTGTGTGTTTTCCATTCTTGATTGGACGGCTGTCGTAGATGCAAGAGTGGGCCGTAGAGAAACGCAAGCAAGGCGCGTCGGCGCGGCGGCTCGCGAAATGGGACGACGCGCTGCAGGCGTACTCGACGGCCATCGAGATGGATGGCGAGCACGCCGGGACGTTTGTCGACCGCGCCGCTGTTCTCGTCGAGTTGAAGCGACTGGATGAAGCTCGGGACGATGTGACCGCCGCGCTCCTGCTCGATCCGACGCACGCCGCGGCCCTCGCCATGCAGGTCCAGGTGCAACCCCCGCCCATGCCCATGCTGCGCACGGACCTGCCCGACCCCGACCGCTTGCGCGCGCTTTTGGAAGCTGACGAGCGACGGCACCGCAAAGAGAAAAAGAAAGACAAGAAACACAAAAAGGAAAAAAAGAAACTCAAAAAAAGAAGCCGGAGCCGCTCGCCGAGTTTCGCGCGCAAACGATAAGGAAAGATCGCATTTTGAAAGTCTCAGTCGACCACGACCTTGAAGCGGCGGCGCCGGCCGCGCGCCGAGTACACCGTACCGAGCACGACCGCGCACGCGCCAAGGCCGACGGGGGAACAGAAGAGCGCGTCCTGGACGACGGCATGCGAGACGACCGACCACAACATGCATAGCCAGAACGAAACCAGGAACCCGGTCGCGGCGTCGATCATCCGCTGCGTCTGCGCCTCCTTCGTCGTGATCTTGGCCGTGGCAGCGATCCCAGGAATCGCTTCGATGTGCATGACTGCCGGGGCGGACATGGGGGCTTGAAGCACGCTGCCGCCGCGGTCCGAGTTGGGGGACGGGACAGGGGACAGCTCGATCGGGCTCGGCGGCGGGCAGTCCATTTCACCCGTACCCGAGAGACGATGACCGTCATCGTCCCCCACGGCACCTCCTTTCACGTCGTGACACCCGAGCGGACAGATACTTGGCATCGTCGAATGCCGGTTGAGCGGCACCGCGCCCGTCGCCCCGAAGGTTGCCGACGGAATCGCCAAGTGCGAGAAGCTCTTGCTTGCGAGAGACGTGCGGCCGGGGACGGAGTTTGGCTTCTCATCCTTCCCGTTCCCAGCGCATATCTTGCATATCCGTCGTGAGCACCGCGCGCATTTGCGCTTCTTGGAGAAGATGCTGATGCGCGCTTCGCAGCGGGCGCAGTTTGTCATGCTTGAAACACAACACTCCACAAGGCACACACGCCGCCGGATGGCAATATTTTATCCGGATTTTTGACATGTTTGGAATTGGGGCAAGTTTCAAGTGGTATCGAAAGATCGCAACATGCATATTGTACCGGCGTCGGAGATTGTAGAATGGAGGGCCCACGACTCCATGAGGTGATCCAGCACGAGTCCTCGATGGAAAGCGACCACCCCGAGATGCCATCTACCTCCGAACGCGCGATGGAATCGCTCCTCAGGATCCTCTACGATCGAGGTACGACGACACAAGACTTATAATTTCTCCTTCATCATGCGCTCCCGCAGGTCCAAGTACTTTTCATAGTCCGCGACGACGGTCGCGTCGGGCGGCGGCAAGTGTTTCCCGTACGACTTTTCGAGCTCGGTCATCGAGAACTTGTTGAAGTATTCGTTGGCGCTCTTCTCGCACGCCTCGCAGAACGTGACGCGGCCGCCGCAGAGATGGCACGCTTGGAGCAGATGGAGGAGGTTCATGTACGTCGTGGCCGAGTTGGTGATGGACGGCGACAGTTTGCGCAGCAGCTTTTGGTACGACGAATTCTCTAGACATACCCACATGATATTCGCTACTCCTCGTAGCGCGGCGTGCCTTGGTTCTTCTTGGCCTCTTTGGTTTCCTTGGGGGAAAACGAACTACTCGCGTGGCGCGGCGAGAGCTTGGGCTCACGATGAGGCGACGCCGCCGCGGACGGATGGACGTCCAAGTGCCGCGTGCTCTTGCTGTGTAGATGTGCGTATTCCAAGAAACACTGCATCTGGACTTGCAGGCCGCGCTGAAACTTGGACGGACTTCGCTCGCGGCCACCACCGGCGGCGATGGCGGCGCAAGTCGTGGCAGACGAAGCTTTGGTCGGACTCGTCTTCTTTTTCCGCGCCACGTACTCTATCCACATCAGCTGCGATGGTCGACGACGACGCGTCACACGAACCTTTCATTTCCTGGAGCACGTTGTCGCTCATGGCGTGAAAGTTGGAGACGTGCGTGAGGGGTACCCTGCGTCCAACGTTGAATGCCAAAGATGGAACCAGTGTGAACCGACCGCTTGATGTGTTTTTGCGGCGGCTTTGTGAGGACGATGGTTGTGCCGCCATCTTCTGCGCGCCTCGTTGGCTGGGCCGCGCGATGGAACTGCAGCGCTGTCGCGGCCCGCTCCGAGAGTGGTTCGAGTGCCGCGAGCGGCTAGTCATGTTCATGGATGCTCCCCAACCTACTACTACCTGCTTCCGGATCAAGCTCTGACTCGATTGCGCCCGGCTTTGCTGATGTGGCATCGGGTTCAAGTTGACCTTGTGTGGCGAAAAGCTCGTGTGCCGATCATGCGCGTACGCATCTTCGGTTTGGACAAAGAGTTTGCGGACCGTCGACTCCGTCGGGGTTTCCGACGGCATTATTGCAATGTCCAAAATTAGATTGGCGTCGATCCGCGAGAGTCGCAAACAACAAGGAGAAGCAGCAGCATATGAACAAAAACGCAGGCCACCTAGTGACTTGTTGGGTCTGTGACCATCCTGCCACGTCATCCTCGTCATCAATCATGCTGGCATTCAAAGAGGAACGGCAACTCGTGCTGCTGGTTGTCGAGTTCGAGGACCTCCCCCATCATGTAGAACATGATACGACGTGCGGTGGTGGCTAGAAGGGAGTCCACTGTGCTGTCATGCGTTGGCGCGACCGCTGTTGGTCTTTTGCTGCCTTTGGTGTAACCCTTGGGCCCCCACGAAAATCGCCCATGCAGTTTCGAAACGGCGCGCGGCCAAAATGGAAGTGGCTGATCTGGACGACTTGGACGACGTGGTTGAGTTGGACGACGACCCGCCGTCCGATGGCCTGGCGTCGTACGACCTCTTTGTCAAATGGGTGCTGCAGTCCCCGACCGCGACCATCGAGGCCGACGGGTCGAGGCATTGGCCTTTGGACATGGAGATGCTGGACGTTAACGCCGTTCCGCCGCCGCCGCCGTCGCCCCATGACGTGGATTCCCAAATCAAACTTGAACGGGCAGCAGTCGAAAGCGAGGTCGAAACGTTGGCCGACGAGCTCTTTGACTTGGAGCGAGCGTGCGAAGTGATGGACGACGGGGTCGCGCAACTCGAAGACGAACGGGAGTCTGACATGGGTATGCGATGATCTATGATGCAGAGGATGACATGTTTTGGAAGCGGCCATTGAAGAGTTGGAGCGATTGATTTTACAAGTGCTCCAGGAACGCGATGACGCTGTGGCAGATCAGTTCGCATTGGAAGCACAGATTGCCAAAGTTCAAGAGCTGCAGCAGGTCGACGAAGACGAAAGCATCGCTCAGCCACCCAAGTTTCTACGACGAGTACCATCTCACCGACTTGGATCTTTCGATGACCCAACGACGCGATAGGGCATTGGTGTGATGTCATCTATGAGTTTGCCATTTGGATGGCCGAAATCAATTGATGGAAAGAGCAACGACAACGACCAGCCCGCGACGAATGACCATAGCCACGTCCACCGGGAGATTGAAGTGCACGAAAAGCGACTCGTGCGTCATGGATCTCTCCTCCCACCACAACATCACATCTATGTGTTTGGTAGGCCCATGAAAAACTGTCGCTCGCCGAAGCCAAGTCGGATTTAGACACTCAAGTATTTAGCAACAGGTAAATCGTCGTCGTCGGTCCAACAAACCAAGTCTGATGTGGACAAGATTACTTCAGAAAAAGTGCACGTCGTTGCGAGATCATTTGAACGCGTTAAAAGTCGGCGAAGGGGACGCCAAGCAACTGCTCGAACAAGCGCAGCTCGCTTATGCCAGTATGAAATATCCACCGTGTGATTAAATAAGCTAACGATCCACGCAGCGGCCGTGGCCAAACTCAACCTCGTGCCGCAGACCATGTCGACCAAGGTGCAGCGAGAAGTGACCCGCTCGTTTGCGCGCAAATCGACATAACAGGATTTTTTTCATGTCCAGTTGTATTGGTTGAAATCACCGCCATCCAAGTCGCAGGCTGGGACATTGCAATCGGCGTCCGAGATGTGGTCGCCGATGGAGTAGAGGGGACAGAGGGGGGCGCATTTGGTGTAGCAAATGGACTTGGCACTTGCTTGAGGCAAAAGCGAGGCTACAAAGTTTGAGCGATGAACACAAACAAATCGAGTGTCATCATGTCGTACCGAGGGTGGCGCAGACCGGCGTGTCGGCAATGTCAAACATGCCAGGCACGAGAATAATCCGTGCAACCAAAGAGGGATGTATGGCTGCGAGTGGATTCGACACGAGTACGACGACGAGTGGGTTGGCCAAGTACTCGGCGACAAGAGCATCCGAGAGGGTTGTGATGTCGTTGTTGGAGAGGTCCAAGTATCGCAGCGCGGGTGCCACGTCATCGACGTCGACTGCTGTTATCGCATTGAACGAAAGCGTCAACAACGACAACACTTGGCTCTTAGCAAACACTGGCGGGATGGCCGTGAGGTGGCCATGGGTGATGCGAACCTAACCGAAGAAATGTATGTCAACAGGAGGACATTCATTACATACCGCCATGAGATTCGGCCACGACGCCAACGAATCTGGTACGTGCGCGAGGTTGCTGCCCTCGATCGCGAGCGACACGAGGGGCAAGTCGGGCACGTCCAAAATCGCAGGTATCTACCACAGCATGAATCCCCAATCGACAGGTTGGAAGCCCCTAAACTCAAGAGACATTGCCGTACCGTCGTCAAGTTGCAGTAGCGCAGGTCGAGCACTTGCAGCGTGTTAGGGAGCGAGCCATGGTCCCAGGTTTCGAGCGCCGAATATTCCATCCGGAGGGAAAAGAGCGCGGGAAACCGATCGAGGCGCGTGAGGCCGTGGACAAAGCCACAGTCGACCACGTGCAGCGAAAAGAGGTTGACATCCAGCATGTCCAAGATGGCTTCGCTTTGTGCGTCTGTGGTCACGCCTAGCTTGGGGCAATGGAGCTGAAAGTGTTTGCACGTGCACGAGCGGGCGTCAAACCAAGGCGACGTGTGGGCGAGGCAGCCGCGCGGACAGGGGGCATGCCACAGCCCCGTGCAGGCCGCGACGACAAGAACGAGGCCCCACACGACGTTGACGGCAAAGAAGAGCTTGAAATGGGTCTTGCTTTGCTCCTTGAACCCGAGGAACGCGCGCGCCGTGAGCCGCCGCGAGCCCAGCCGTCGAATGCTCACGTTGAACGTGGCTGGAAAGAGAGAGAGCCGGGTGGAGTGGATGATGGGCGGTGTGGAGGGAACAACAGTGGCCTGCGACGGCGGAGCGGTGGGGGGCGGCGGCTGGGTTGGCGTGAATGTCGCAACGTCGGTCTCTCGATCGGCGGCGTCTTCCACGACCGTGTCGGGCATGGGTTTGGAGAGCCGTGGCCGGCCATGCTGTTTTCGCTTGAGCGAGCCGCTCGATTCGGCGGACGGGAGCGGCATCAAGTTGTCGTCGCGTCGTGGTGGCTCGTCGGCGGCGGCGAGGGGCGGCAAGTCCTTGTCGTTTTGGATCATCGTTTGGATCTGTTGGATCGACGACGCCGAGAGTGCAACATGCGTGAGGTGGTGGAGCGTGAGATGATTGGTCACAAAGATAAAGAGGAAGAGGACAAGGTCCGAGAGCGACGTCGAAACGAGCGCGCGGTCGTCCAAGACTAGTTGGTGCAAGTAGTCTTGGACCCACGGGAGCGTCTCGGCCGTGCTAAACTGGACGACTTGGGGGAAAAACACAAACGAACTCAAGCCCGTCGAGAGGAGAAAGTGAAAGAACGCATCGTTGAGGAGCGTGACGTAGCTGCGTCACGGCATGAGCGACAACAAAGACAAAGACAAAAACGTTTGATCGTACCGTTTGATGAACGGATGCGAGCTGAGAAGACACGACGGCGTGACAAAGCAGTAGAACGCAACGAGCATCGTGTACGTAAAAGCAAACCAGTCGCGGACGACGTGGTGTGAGACATTGTAACACTGCAGAGGAAATTGTGGAATGAATACATGTTAGAACCTCTTATCTACAACTAAGTGTTTCATTGAAGTATAGTAAATCTCATATAAACGTGCACTCGACGCGTGCACTCGACGCGTGCACTCGACGGAAGTTGTTTCCTGTGATCTCGAAAAGTCCCAATGAGTTGCGCAACCTGGTGCGTCAGCGTGACTTAATGGCAGACGACCAGACGACAACTAATATACGTATCTCTATCCGGATGGATCACTACAGACATGATGTGCGTGAATAGACAGCACAACGACGACGAGTGCATGGCGACCGAGCCGCAGGATTTCATTCTTGGCGATCCACGAGAGGACGCGGCGGGCGGGCTGAGGATATCGTGTGACAACGCCGCGTCACCATCGATGGCGTCATCCTACCTGGGATTTCACCCGCTCGACCCACTTGAGGTGAAACGAAGCGAGGAGGCGCTGGTGGTCGCGGAGTTGGTGAAATTTGTGCGTGCCAAACAGGACAATGCCTACGTCAACGTAACGACGACAACAACACCACGACACGAGTACCAACGTCGTAGGCGTGCCAGCCAGCCAAGCCAATGTAGATGACACCGGATGGCACGGGCGCATAAAGGTTGAGTGTTGCGAGGATGATGGGATGGGCCGTGAGGAAGAAGACACCCCAAATGCCGAGGTAGATGGCCGACACGACGTTCATAAATACAATCAAGAGGAGGACGGGCGTGCGAACCTACAGCAGCTAGACGCTGAGAAGGGGATGGAGACGTGAGATGGTACCCATGGCGCCGCGAGCGAGTGTCGGACCTTCATGTGGGCATTGTGGCTCCGGAGGATCATGGAGAAGCGCTTCATGGCCGAGTCTCGCCGCCCTTCGTGAGCCGCCGACCCGCGCTTGGACATGCGACTCCCACGCACCGAGTTTCGATTCGAGTGGCCCCGCTGCAGCGACGTACCGCTCACGTTGGATGGGCGGCTAGGCGCCGCCGCCCCCGGTAGCTGCAGCGGCCGGACTTGCATCTCTAAATATAACACGCGCTTGGACTCGAAACGACGACAAATTATGAAATGTTTGTCATTGCCTGAACAATACTGCGTGTACCCTCTCTCGGGAAGGAAGCGTGCAATAGGTTGTCGTGTCGTTGAATGTGGAGCCTGAAGGCGCTGCATTTGCGACGCACTGCATCGTGCGAAGCGAGTCCGACCTCCATGGTCGAGAAACCTCAGGAATGGCAACGCAAGGAAGGATGAAAGGTTGTAGACGATTCTTGGTGGCAACAGTCCCATGGTATTCTGATAATACGTGTCTCGCGTGTAATGATTGATGCATGCGCCTCGCACCAATCGCGTGTCCGTTCATCGTCTCAAATGCATTCGTTCGACAATGGCTCGTCGCGGAATGGAACAAAACGATCAGTTTCCAAGCCAACTGCATTTCTCAACAGGGTTCGCTTGCACTCAAGAGCTTTCGCAACCTCGTGCCCGTCGTTTTCAAAAGAGGGCAAGGATCGAAGATTAAGGACACACATCCATCGATCGACGAAGGCACAGACACTTGGACGCGACAACCAGGACAGTTGGCTTTCGTCGACGTCCTTTCACTGCGCATGACAACGGTGGGAGGACACGATCGAGGCGACTCGATTCGTGGGCGTCTCACGAGATCCGAAACGGATTACAGACCCACGTGATCCACGCCATACTTTGAAACCGTGGCGAATCATCGCACTGTGGTTCCCGTGCGGGATTTTAATTTGGCTCAGATGGTCGCAAAGGCGCTGTTTCTCCTCCTTGCATGGCATGGTCTAGGGGAAGCTACTGACATTTTGACGAGGAAGGCGCCCACGCAACCTCACACCAGCATCATCATCGCACCTCCACCACCCACATTGATCGATATCATCGAACACACGCCAACCGCCAGTGTTGGTCGTACGGGAGTCCAGCCACCACCACCCGTGAAAACGCTTGGGCCTCTTTCCAGTTTTGCCAACAAATCACGACAAACAGGCCCATGGGACCTCAGCAAGGCACCAAGTTTGCCGTAATTCCTGATGTCAAGCCCAACTCGTTTCAGCGCTGCGATTTCGACCAGAAGCGTACCCGTGGCTCCCTTGTCGCATCTTCCAACGAGTACACGACCGATCCATGCATCGAAGTCCTCCAAGAATCCCCGCCTTCCAACCCCAGCGACACGGTCGGGAACAAAAATGGGTTCGTCTTGGGCGTGCGCCGAGCCTACAGCAGTCACCACAACCTCGTCTTACGACCCGACGACGTCTGGCTGGCCATCATGGTTCAGTTTGGTTTGTATGTGCATGGCCATGCCGACACCCTTCGATCAACCTTAGTCAAACACACCGATGGCAAGAAAACGCTAGAAGTTCATACTATTGGCACGTTGCGAACGGTCGAATATGGTCATTTACTGAAGCAATTTGTTGGGTTGATGGAAGAGCACCTCGTGGACCCATCCCTTGGCGACTGGATCTTGCCTGCTTTTACGACCACGACCGACCACGACCGCATTGTTGGCAGTGTCGTCATGATGGCTTCCTTGAAAGCGTATTTTAAGTACACGATCCGACCTTTGTGTGGCATTCCAGAAGTGACGTTGCTTGGATCTGTCCGTGATTGGGAGAGTGTGCGTACTTGCGTCAATGGTTTGCTTCCCTTTGGTCGTGAGATGAAGATGTGGGTCGATTTGTTGGTGCCAGTACTGGATCAATTTGTGACTGCGGCCAACGGCAATGTCGACCGCAACTTTTGGCGTCAAATATGCCATCAGTATTACGACGGTTCAGGGTCGGCCTTTCTCAGCGGCTGGATCACCGTCTTTGCAGATTTCGAGGAAGACGACTCGGACTTATGCTCTCACAGAGCGTGAATGCAACGACCAACAAGGCGTAAGCGAAATGAAGTGTCCGACTATCCGGTCGTACTAGTAAAGAACGTCGCACGTGGCTACCTCACAGTGGATCTCGAGATCAACGACCACGTCCGCAAGTACGACGCGCTTCTTTTTGCTGGCCATACATCGTTTGATGTCGTCTCAAGCGATACCGTGGCGCCGCACGTGTCATGGGCTCTGGCTTTGAGAGGAAATCCGTCCTAGCGTCCTCGAAAGAACGTCCGTGGCGCGTAATTTGTTAATCAAGGTGCACTCACATGCTGGTCGTGCAAAGGATCTTATGTGCTGCGGGCGACGCGTGTTTTATCCCCCAATTGTCTTCAAACGAGCGTGTGGCAGTCCTTGGGTTGATATCTCACGTCAGTCATTCGATAGCCTCTCCCCCTCTGGACTCCGCCGCCGCCGCGAAAGAAGAATCCACAGTGGAACTTCGTGGGTGCAAATTCGCTAGTCGAGGGTCGTAGTCTTGGTGGCTCATGGCACAACATTCAGACTAACTTTACTAGTACAGGCAAACGTTTGGGGTTGTAATGGATGGGGCAGTGTATCTTCATTTAGTGATGAAGGGTGAGCTCGGAATGAGCCCGGTAGGAGTCATCGCAAACGTCTCCTTGTCTGGTGCGTGTTTTGCACTGGAGGGACCATTGCCCTTCTTCTCTGCCATGTCATTGCCTTGCGACGGATGACGTGGCATCTCCATGCTGAAACAATCTGCAGTCACGTGATCGAATGGTAGACACCCCGCCATGTACTTTCGCACCACCATCATCCCCAGCCTCGATCTTCGGGAACCGAATCACGACCGGCAACCTCATGGGTCCTCCGCACGGCATCAAGTTTCCCGTCGCTCCAGACGTCAAACAAACTTGAGCCATATAGCGCTGGGACTACGGCGAAAAGCGTACTTGCGTCCCCTTGTCTCGGTCTTCAAAGAGTATACGGACGACCAATGCACTGAAGTCCTTGAAGAATCCACGCCTTCCAACCAGAGGATACGATCGGCATCGAAAGTGGTTTCATCTAGGGCGTGCTCCGAGCCAACATTAGTCACCAAATCCTCGTTTTACGACCCGACGACGTCTGCTGACCACATTGCAAACGAGTCAGATTTAGTCGAATGTCATCTGATTTTGGCTGGGTCGAGAGCTCCCCTCACTCCCTCGTGGCCCGTGAATGGACTATTGCTAGATACTCCCGTGGTACTACTATACATGTGGCTCACAGTCGTCGTGGTCGACCTGTATTCTTTGTCACATGTACACTCCCACAGCCCCGCAAAAGAAGCTGGGGCAACTTCAGCTTGCCCCATCATTTCGAAAAGAAGAGTGCTGCCATCAAGATCTCATTGCATTTAAGAACTGATGTTTGTGTTTATATACCTTAACATGCAAATTGTGTTTCGTGCAGTCTCGGTCGGAACATCAAACCTTGAAACGATGAAATCGAATCAACATATATATATTGTCTCTTGCACGATCCCAACGAGCGGTTTTAACGGTTATGGAACTTCGATTTAGGCTAAACTGGTTTTTCGCCTCCCTCAAAATCGCCAGAAAGCAAGACCTCTACGATGGCTATGGTGGTGCCATTTAGTTTACCCAAGGCCGCTCCATCCTTTAAAACGAACTTTGATTGCACAATATCGTCCTGAGCTGTGGCATTCTGGAAGTGAATTGGTAGTTTGCTCCCCTTTGGTGCCTATACGAGGTCATCGGTAGAATTAGCAACACCCGTGTCGTTCAACTTTGCAATTATGATTGGTGTATTTTAAGTGAAAAGATTTTAAGAGCTTGTCAGAATCCGAGACTAGGTCCAAGGAATTGGCAAGCTTGACCAAAATAAACGAATTAATTGCCACCCACATGATCCAAAAAGACAAGCTTGAACCCACTCACAGCCGACCGACGAATGAGAAACCAAAAGTTCTTTTACGCGCCACCAACCACAAGCCTTCCATTGCCTTGTGCTTGACCAATCCTCTTCGTATCACTTTGCGTCATCCAATACAAGGAATAACGACTTTGACCTTCAATTTGATCGTTTGCACGACCTTTTCTTGGCTGCATGCGATACCGACAAAAATCGTCCCAGTGCGTCGACGCCGAGTGCTACAACCAAAGTGGGATTTGAATTCACCAGCACAATTCAGCGGTAGAGTGCTGGAGTGCCCAGTCCCCTTCGTGTGGCCCTTGATGGCATGCGACCCAGCGGCTCTGCAAGATCAAAGGGTTGCAAACCAATCTCGAATGGATCTAATTTGCCGAAGAAATGGCGGCTGCGGCGCTGCCAAGAACCTTTGCCAAGCGGGGATTCAAGCGCTTGTGCGAACCGCAACTCGCGATGTTGGCGCGGCGCTTAAATAACAATTTGTGCTCCAATATATGCGCAAGAATAAAAATGGTTTGGATGGTTGGGGGCGCAACGGGCGACCTTGACTACACATTAATTTGGCGCCAAATGTTTCAAGAAGCAAAGTCTATGGAAGTTCGCACATTTGTCGATATTATCAGCTCACAATGGCGCCCATTTCATCGAACGACGACGAGAAGCAACTCCAAGTTCTGGCAATCAGAGAGCAGATTTGAACGTACGAGTCACAAACACCATCAAGTTTGCCATCCAGGGAATTGTTTTTCGATGGACTT